>CAUYLG010048256.1:0-27148 GCA_963573385.1 Cacajao melanocephalus | reverse complement strand
AGAGGTTTTTAATACCCATTTTTAGACTGCATTCTAGCCTGGGCAATAAAACAAGAATCCCATTCTCTCTCCCTCTTTCTCTTCCTCTTTCTTTCTCTCTTACATTCTTTTTTTTCTTTCTTTCACTCTCACTTTCTTTCCTCTTTTTCTTTCTTTCAAAAATAAAAATTAAAAAAAAAAAGAAACTAAGTTATAGAGTCAGTAGGAAGAAAAAAAGTCGATATAAAATATTCAAAAAGAAAAATTAAAAATCACAAATATAGCACATGAACCTTATCTAAATGGATAGAGAGGCGGTCTGATTCACAGCATGCATATTTATAACATTGTCTTTAACTGTCAATCAATGTAGTGTTCATTAGAGGAAAAAACTGAAACCTTCTCATGTGACCAGACCAAGCTTATCAGACTTTCTTCCATGTTATTAAACCTCTCATGTATTTCTGTTACTGCTGTCATCACACTGAATTCCAATTATTTATTTATGTGTCTTGCTCCTTCACTAAACTATGAGCTCCTTCAAAGCTTTCATCGTTTTTGATTCCTTAGGGCAATATCTGGCATTTATTTAAACCTTACTACACATTTAATAGATAAATAGATGGATAGAAGGATGGACAGACTGAAGGATGAATGGAAGATTACATATAAATAAATGAAAAAAACAAGAATTATCCCAAAATCATAAGGGTATACACAATAATGTCCTGTGGCAAAACATTCAGAAAATGTACGAGATTTTTTCAAATGTTCATAATTTTAAATTCCCAAAATGGACTATACAATTCCCTATTTTCCACCCATGCCATCAGCAACAATGCAACATTCTATAGGATAGGTGACTCTTTGCTTGTGTATAAGCATTTATGAGTACAAAGAGATGTGGAATTTAGCTGGGCATGGTGGAAGCTAACTGGAGTTCCACCTACGGGGGAGGCTGAGCAGGAGGATCACTCGTGCCCAGGAGTTTGAGACCAGAGAAGAGAAGAGGAGAGAAGAGAAGAGGAGAGAAAAGGAGAGAAGAGGAGAGGAGAAAGAGGTGGAAAGTCCTAAGCTATTAATAAACAAATTTGCCCTGAGATACGCTGTGCAAGTCTATTTCAGCCTTTTACAATTATGAATTTTTGAGTCTAGGCAAAATTACACTGCAGACAGGCATAAAATCACAGGTAAAGAAATGAAGACCCTGGAAATGAAGAGGGAGAGGTTCTGATGTCAGTTCAACAGAATGTAACTGAGAAGACAATGGTGTAGCTACCTGCAGGACAAGTAAGTCTAACACACTTCTAATGCTGATGAGGTTCAAAACTAAACTGGAGTTAGGTAGAGAAGGGAAACAAAACACTAATTTGGAGGAAATGGTTCTTCTGATTTTTAATACAGATTTTTAACTACATAATAGCATTCATTCATTCCAAAAACCTTTATTGAGCAACTGAAATTTTTAAAAATTCAAAGATATTGCTCCTGCCCTCAAGAAACACAGAAATAGAAAGATCAGAAAATAGATACTATAATAATAAGTTAACAATTGAGACACAAAGTGCCACTGGTATTCAAAGGGAAAAGAATGACTCTGAGAGGCAGGATGAGATCCAAGGATCCAAGAATGAAGTGGGATACATGTGACTGTTTCTTTAAAAAATGCTCCATAAATGCCCTTGACAGATAACACATAGCACCAACTCTCCCAAACACCTGTGACTGACAGCACACGAGGCTGGGCACTGTCATACATGTACGTGGCAACCTCTGGCATGGCAACTTGGAAAAAGAACATCTCTGGCTCTCAATATATTTTAACTTTGCTTATTTGTTGTTAGCAGTAATGGAAAGTCCATGTGTTAAAATAGACTGTATTTCAGCCACATTTCTTGATCACTTTCTGTAATTTTCAGAGGAATCCCTTTCACCTGTTCCTAATTCTGAAATCCATTTAAATCAACTGCACAGAGAAGCTAACCTTATAGTGCACATCATAAAGTGGCTGGTGGAACTCATGTTTTGATTAAATAAATCGTTCATTATGGGAAAGGACAAAATAGGCTCCATAACAATAGGGATAAGAACTCAACTAATGAGATGAACAAACCTACAGAAAACAGATTAATAAAAGATCAGCTCAGAAAAATTAAAACACTAAAAGAGAAGCTCTGCTTTGAAACACAGTGAAGTATGGACTAACAGAAACAGTACTGAATTTCCTGAATTAAACTAAAAAAACAAAAACAAAAAAACAAAAACTACCACCATGACCAATAACAAAAATAGACAGCAGGACACCAGGCACTGCAGGATGATGACACTAAGGGAAGGGGAAAAAACAAAGTGAACTCACCAGTGCTCTTGCTCACCATCTGAAGAGAAGTGACAAGCTGCAGCATAAAAAAGGGAAATCTAAACAGAGCCTGGCAGTCCTGCATTGCACAGACAGAGTTTGAAAGTCAGAAAGCCAAAGTAGCTAGAATTTACAGATAATATATCAGAGAAGAAAGATCGTGCACTCAGAAAGAAATCTCCAAAAATCCTAGGAGGGTTCCCTCTAGCCACTGACTAAGCACTGCTCAGTGCATACCAGTGATGAAATTACACAAGGATGGGGAAAGAACCAACCAAAGGAGAAGGAACATCCCTGCACCTCACCCAGGGCCAGGAATAGTTGATGTTCCCATCAGCCAGAACAGAAAAAAAAAAAAAAAACAACTATTAATTTGTAGGGTATCAGGTTTTATTATTTAATTTACTATATCACATATTATGTATTTATTTTATTTTGTTATCTATAAGAATATTTCCCCAGCAGGGGGGTAAAATTAGCCTTAGAATAAAGGCTGCTCCGTTCCCACTAACGAAGCTATGAGATAAGCATCAAAAGTATCAAAGTCTTCGAGTAACTTAACTGTACCCAGAAAGAACGTTCAGAATACTTTCAGGAATTAAAAAATCTACATCTCAATTATGTAAAACTCACCATGTCTGTCACCTGATAAAAATTACCAGGTATGTAAAAAAGAGGAAATTATGGCTCAGAACCAGAAGAAAAATCAATTTCTTGAAACAGGTCAATAAATAACACCAATGACATGAGAAGAAGAGGCACAGAATATCAAAGACCGAGATCAAAATTCTAGGAATGAAAAACACAGTCTCTGAGCAAAAGAAGCAAATAAAACACTGGCATCGATTATAGACAAGACAGAAGAAAAGAACAGTAAATTTAAGGACACAGTATTTTACGTAAAAATCCAAAATAAAATCAGTATAAAAAAGAACTTTTTAAAATGGGCTGTAAGATATGATCAAGTGGCAACATACATACAATTGGAGGAGTCCCAGAAAAAAAAGTGTACATATTGGGAAGAAGAAACAGGGAAGGGAAAAAAATATTTGAAGAAATAATGGCCATAAATGTCCTAAATTTGGTTAAACTCGTACGTCCATAGATCCAAGGAACTTGATAACCAAAAATGAGAATAAACACAAAGAAGAACACATCAAGGCATATAATAATAAAATGGCTCAAAACTAGTTATAAATAAGATCTTAAAAGCATCCAAAGAAAACAAGACACATTATTCAGAGAAATAAAGATGAGAATGATAGTAGATTTCTCCTTAGAAGCAATACAATCCAGGAGACAGAAGAATAGCTCCAATAAGGTACTAAACAAGTACAACTATTAACCTAGAAATCTATACTCAGCAAAAATATTTTCCAAAACCAAAAGACTTCTTAAGACACATAAAAGCAAAAGAATTCATCAACAGCACTGCAAAGCATGCTAAAGAAAGTCTTTCTGGCTAAAGGAAACTGATACTAGACATAAACTTGTATCTACACAAAGCCATGAAGAGGAATGGAAATGGTAAATACATGTGTAAATACAAAATACACTTTCAATTTTTAAAAATTACTGATTAAAGCAAACTAATAAAAATGTATTATGGAGTTCATAACACATGCACGTATAAGTTAAATGTATGACAACAATATTACAAAAGCCAGAAAGAGGAAAATGGAAAAATACTATTGTAAATTTTTACATTATACATGAAGTACTATTAGACTACTTGAAGGTAGACTATTATAAGTTAAAGAAGTCTACTATAAACCCTAGAGAAACCACCAAAAATATATATATAATAACTAACAATTCAATAAAAGAGATTGAATGTAATTACAAAAATATTCAATTCAAAAAAAGCAGAAAAAGAAAAAAAGGGAAACAATAAAAAAATGAGACAAGTAGTGAACAAATATAAAAACAAATACCAAAAATGGGACAGGTAGCAAATGAATACTAAATACCAACAAATGGAACATGTAGTAAACAAATGAAAATACCAATGGGACAAGTAGTAAACAAATACCAGTTTAAAACATCAGCTTTGGCCAGACATGGTGGCTCACGCCTGTAATCCCAGCACTTCGGGAGGCCGAAGCAGGCAAATCATGAGGTCAGGAGTTCAAGACCAGCCTGGCCAACATGGTGAAACCCCGTCTCTACTAAAATATACAAAAGTTTAGCTGGGTATAGTGGCGGGTGCCTATAATCCTAGCTACTCGGGAGGCTGAAGCAGGAGAATCACTTGAACCCAGGAAGCAGAGGTTACAGTGAGCCAAGATCATGCCACTGAACTCTAGCCTGGTGACACAGCAAGACTCTATCTCAAAAAATAAAAATAAAAATAAATAAATAAAACATCAGCTTAACACCGAACCATACTGAACCATACCTTAAATACAAATGTTAAGTCTAAGCATGCCAATTAAAAGCTACAGATTGCCAGACTGGATAATATAAAAAGACCTCATTATATGCTGTTCACAAATAACACACTTTAAATTGTTTTTAAGTCAGTGTACATCCAACATTAGAAAAGCAAGATGGGCAGCTGACTTGAAGGACAAGAGAATCTGATCTCTGTTGAGAGGGAAAATAGTTCTTTATGCTCTCCCAGTGTAGATAAAATAGTTCTCTTGAACCACTCCACTCGATTAAGAGAAAAGCTAACATGCTGTGTTAGGAGTCTGGACTAAGGTAGCTAGAAGAGGGTAAAAGGAGAGAGCACTAGAGATGCTGGTGATATGCTGCTTCTTAATCTTGTCACTTTGTGAAAATTCATCAAGTTGTATATTTATGATTTGTTCATTTTCCTGTATCCATAATTCAATTATAAGTGAAATTTCAGACCTCAACTTCATTTGATGCAATGCTCACTAAGCAATTTTTTTATTAATAATTTGAAAGCTCAGGTACCTCACACCAGGAAAGGGGCACTATCTCAGATAACAAATCAAAGCATCAGTGTTATCAAGAAGAAATATTCCTGTCTTAGTCCATTTATACTGCTAGAACAAAATACCTGAGACTGGGTAATTTGTAAAGGATGGAAATGTATGTCTCACAGTTCCAGAAGCTAGGAAATCCAAAATCAAGGCGCTGTCAGGTTTGGTGTCTGGAGGGCCCAGTCTCTATTTCCAAGATAGTATCATGCTGCTGTGACCCCCAGAGGCACGAAGGCTGTCCTGTATCCTCACATGGCGAAAGAAACAAAATGGCAAGAAAGCACTCCCTTCTCTCTCCAGCCCTTTATAAGGGTGCTGACCCCATCATGGGGACTTGGCCTCCCAAAGGCCACACCACATACTGCTGCATTAAGGATAAAGCTTCAGCGTGAATTTTGGACCAGGTATCATCAATCAAACGATAGCAATTTCCTGTTATAATTTTCTATTTTGTTGATTCATCTTCAGCCTTTTGCAAGCCTTTTTTAGCACACCTAAAATTAAAAGATGCCCATAATATAATCTATATACCTATCAACATCTACAGAAAAAACTTCTGCTGCTACTCCTATAACCCATCCACTATTATCACCACCATTACTGTCTAATGACCACCACTTATATGCTAACAACTGTGCTAAATGACGTATCTCTTGGGTTAATCATAACTACCTCTACAATTCACATTTGAAGAAACTGAAGCCAAGTGACTTTCCAAAAATAGCACAGCTAGCATGTATTCACAACAAGATGTACATCCATGTTTCTGATGGAATGCAACACCCTTTCCAGTATACTATACTACTCCTCTTTCTTATTAAGTATGTCAACAACATGCCATGTGGTCCCAACCTTCATATACGTCATGGATTTTTTTTCATAGTTTCTATTACATGGCATCTAAACTTTTAGGATTAAATGAAATAGGCACACACTAAGGGCAAAATATGATTTTGATTCTTAATATGATTTTGATTCTTAATAGAATTTTTCTTATTATAAATGCAATGCTTAAACAGGCTTGTCTATATCAGAAGTTACAAAAAGTGTCTCATGGGTTTATTTATATGTTAATTAAATATAGTGTGATAAAGGCACATGGCTGTTACAGACAAGTTTTACATACTAATGAAATGTGTGACCAAAAAGAATTAGGGACTATTTCCCTCAGGCAATTCAATCATTCAGAAGATGTCACAATCTATGTAAGAATCACACATTCTGAAATTATCGGTCAAGGTTTTTAGAGATTGCAAGAAAATAAATAATGAAAGAAAACTCCATGAAAAGGGTATCATTTGGTATCTGCCTCTAGTAACAGCATCCTTCTTTTTAGGACACGTTAGTTAAAAAGAAAAGACTCAAAGATTTCTTAACTTCAAATAAAAACAGGAACTAAATCATACTGCTACATTAAAAACACTGGAAAATAGTTATATTCACAGCAAAACAATAATGCAATTAAAATTATTTATTAAAATAATTCCCTAATACAGAACCTCTTTCACTGTCTCTCAAGTTTTTTGCCGTGATGGCAAAATAATCTGTTTCTGCTTATCTCGTGAACATGCTGTGTGAACTGTATGTGAAACATAAAATTGGTTTGTTAACTTCAAAACAAATGTTCCATACTCAATCAAGAGATGTTTGTTGAATTAAAGAGGGAATAGATTAATTAATTCTCTGATTAAGGAGGTGGAAGTCAATATTATTTCAGAGTAGCTTTTTTGGGCCTTGGAAGTATGCTGACATTGATATTTGTTGCGTGCCTTGTACTCTGGGAAGTCCTAAAGAAATGAAGGTTTCTGTTGCAAAGGAACAGAGAACTCGCACTAAACCCATTTTTTTTTCTTTAAATAGGAAGATAAGAGCTCATTCTATCAAGATCTAAAGTGCCCACAGTACCAGGAGACATGCAAAGCAATTACTCCTACCGCCAGACCCTGACCCTATTCCCAGCCAACAGATGCTGTTAAGCCTTTCTTAGCTGATACAACCACAAGGTTATTCCTTTCAGAAGCTGCTAGCATATCCCACTCTGTTAAGTACTCTGTGTACTCCTTTCTGTGGACAGCTACCTCAAAAGGCCAAATACCTACTCCACGCCCGAAATACAAAGCCACTTTATTGTTCTTTCCTCATAGCAGCTCAGAAATAAACTGCACATATGGGAACTGAATTTTGATTAGGTAACTAATCAGGTTTTCAATGTTAAAGGGAAAATTCGAAACACTTTTATGTTTCCCTGGAGAATTAAAAAAGTAAAGGCAATGCCCTAATCTTTCCATAAATATTTCATCATCTAGCCTACAGTTTAGGTGATATTTTATTACCACAACAAAATTAGGGTAGAACTAGAATACCAAATGAAAATTACTTATTTTTAAATTTCAAGGAGTAAAAAAAGAAATAACAGGACAAGGCTACACAAAAGAATAAATAAAAAGAGATTTATCTTTGTTTACTGGATATATGCTACACTAATTCATTTTCACCTAACAAATTAATTGGGAATATGTTTTGTACTCTGTGAATAAGAAATATGATATAGACAAAGACTCGGTAAGTGAAAACTTTGGATTAAATATACATTCAGACTCCTCTTTCCTACTCAAATTTCCCAACATCAAAAACAAACTCAACTTTCAAGGCCTGGATCCAAATCTTATCCTTTCCAAAAAGGCTTTCCTGATTTACCTCCTTTGCAACAGAAAGTTGCATCTCTCCCATCTCTAAACCTATCTACACTCCTCATCTGACACATTTTAAGTTAGTTGTATCCATATCTAACCTGTCAGGTCTTCCCCACTGGATTACAAATTTATCTGCAGACAGGTATCACATCTGATTCACATTTCTATCTATTTACTGAATCAAATATAATTCCTTTATATGGAACATGCGTATTCTCTAAATTCTTTCTGAAATAATATAAAATTTAGATGACTCATACATTTTTGTTAAACTGTTCTTTCAATGAGAGTGAAACAATAAAAAGCGATTTAGAAATGACTTATTTTTCTTTTTTTCAGCATCAGGTTCATTTCTGATGCTTTCATTTTTAAATGAGTTTACATGTACTCATGATTAATTATAAATATCACTCAAAAGAAGGTTAAAATTCAAAAACCAATAGCTGCTTTGCAAGAAACATTAACATTCTTCCTATAGAAGACAACCTTTTGGAATAGCCATAAAACTATGAAACTATACCAACGGTATAGTTTCTATAGATTCTGGGACTGTCTGGGAGAAAAAGATAATTTACCTTTTTTTCTTTATTTATTTTTTTTTTTTAGAGACAGAGTCTTCCTCTGATGCCCAGACTGCAGCACAGTGTTGTGGTCATAGCTTACTGTAACCTTAAACTCCAGAGCTCAGTGATTATCTTGCCTCAGCCTCCCAAGTAGCTGGGACTACAAGAAGCATGCCACCATGCCCAACTAATTATTCTTATTTTCTGTAGAGACAGGGTCGGACTATTGCCCAGCTAGTCTCAAATCCTAGGCCCAACCTATCCTCTTGCCTTGGCCTCCCAAAGTGCTGGGATTATAGATATGAGCCACTGCATCCAGCCAATTTATATTCCAAATTGAAAGCTGCCTAGAGTCCATTTTAATGTCAATAAAAAAGATAGTTCAAATTATTTAATTTCTGGAAAAATCACAAACTAATGTAATTATCAAAATATCATCAATTTAAGGCTTAAAGTATAGTAAAAAGTAGACTTCTATCTGCATTTCATTTGTGAAGAACTGGAATAATATCTTCTCATCTTTTTAAAGGTCAATTTCTTATTAATGATTTAAATTATAAAGTAAGTCAATTTGACCTAAATCAAATTTGTTCTACTGGAAAATTTAAAAATATTAATATTGATGTTTGTTTTCATATGATAAGTTGTATGCTGTTGTAATGACACAATAAGTCTCCATGTTTGCCTATTCAAATCCACAAGTTGTAAAATAAAGCATCAAAAGACGTATTTGAAGTTTCCTTCAGGTTGGATACTCTCTTTATCACCAAAAGATGAAGAAGAGGTTCTTCAAAAGGATTCAGGCAAAAATGGTGACTTAATCTCCATCTCAAACTAGAATTTATCTTCATCCTTTATTTAAGAAACAGTTTTGCAGCATAAACAGAAACATGACCCACAGGTAGAGACAACTCTAAATCTTAATCTTATTAATTTCACCAGAAGAGTATCATATCTTGAAAACATTACACTAAGTGAAAAAAAAAAAAGTCAATAAATGACAAGTATTGTATTTCCACTTATATGGCATACCTAGAGAAGTCAGATTCATTGATATACAAAGCAGAATGGTGGCTGCCAAGGGCTAGGTGGGAGGATAGGGAATTGTTTAACAGGTACAGAGTTTCAGTTTTGCAAGATAAAAAGAGCTCTAGAGATCGGCTGCAACGCAATGTGAATGTACTTAACAATGTTGAACTGTACACTTAAAAATAGTTAAGATGGTAAATTTTATGTTACGTGTATTTTACAATTCAATATTTTTTAGGATAAAATTAAGAGTGTATCATGGCCAAAAGGTCCTAATGGTCCCTATGCTCGACAGAGTCAGCAAGTTATAAAGCTAAAAGTGTGATGTCTGAATGCACAAAAAATGTATTTGCTCTGTAGAAGAACACAACTAGAATATCTCCACGCTTACAGTCTGAGAGAGTCAACAACAGGTTTCCTTTCCAAATGCAGTTTCAAGAGAACGCTTCTGCCTGCAACTTATTTGTCACACTATCTTGTATTTTCTAAATTTGCTCACATAACAATCATTTATTCATTCAACAGTCATTAATCATCCTTGCATGTATGTACTATATTCACAGCACTTTATTAGGAGATATGTGTTAGTCTTGTTATTAAAAAAAAAAATTGTCACAAGATACTACAACCTCTGCAAACAGAAAAGTAGCCTCCAAGTTGGTCACCAGAAGGCCTCCAGAGTATGGGTAAGTGACAATGACTCATCAGTAGGAAGAAAAGAATGACAGACTTCTTTACCCTATGACACTCCCCAGTGAAAAATGATAACGGGAAAACTCCTGGGGACCCCGAATTTCCTGTTGCACCATCAAGTGGGGCAGAGAGCGCAAAAGGAACAAGGCCTAAGGAAAGCAGGAATGAGCCAGGGTTAGCAAGAGAATAAAGTACCAAAACCATCAGTTAAAGCACATAGAGCACAAAGAGGTCCTAGGGAAGAATGCTTCTGCCAAAGGGGTTGTCACACAATTTATCATACTGTTTTGCAAACACTGTTCTAAATGAAGACAGGAAGGCAGGTGACTGTGCTTTCTGTGCTCTAGGAAAACAGCAGTTTCTGAAGATGGGGACGAGGTATATACTGACATAAGATTAAGTTGGCATCCTACGTAATCTAAACCACTGGCGACCTAAAACCGTTCACTCAGTCACTCCTTATTTTTAGCCTTACTATCAGCCACAAAATTACTGTGAAACCAAAGGTCAAGAATTAGAAGACAACAGATAATACATGAATCAAATTCAGAAAGAAAAATGGCAACACCAAAAACATATTTTCATAGTTCACTCAATTACAGTCCATCTGCATGTTACAGCAAGCTTTTCATAGTCAAACTTTCAATCATCAAATAACCTAACTAAACTTAGATATTTACAAGCAAGCAAACTGCCAAGTTACTATAGTAACAGTTTTGCTTTTTGTTTGTTTGTTTGAGACAGAGTCTCGCTGTGTTGCCAGGCTGAAGTGCAGTGGCGTGATCTCGGCTCACTGCCATCTCTGCCTCCCGGGTTCAAGAGATTCTTCTGCCTTAGCAACCCCAGTAGCTGGGACTATAGGTGCATGTCACCATGCCCAGCTAATTTTTTTTATTTTTAGTAGAGACAGGGTTTCACCAAGTTGGCCAGGACGGTCTCAATCTCTTGACCTCATGATGTGCCCACCTCGGCCTCTCAAAGTGCTGGGATGACAGGTGTGAGCCACTGTGCCTAGCATAGTAACAGTTTTTCTAAGAGGGCAAGAAGAATCAACAGTTTCCATGAACAGAGTTTTTCCACTTACACTATAAAATATTTTAAATACTGTAATATCTCAAAATACGCTAACTATAATTCAATATTTTCTTATTGATTCTGGAGATAATCTAGGAATATAAATGAGTATCAATTCTCACTGTTCGATAAACACATAATTGTCAAAGAATTTCTTAATGAACAGATATGGAAAAATAGAGTTTATCTCCAGATATTAAAAATAAATGAAGTCTACATTCAATATGGTATTCTGCACTGTATCCTCAAACAGAAAAAAATACATATTAATTAAAAAAAATAAAACTGGTTAAATCCAAATAAATCTGTAGTTAGCTCACAGTACAGTCATTTCTGCTACAATATTTTAAAATGCAAATTTGTTCCAGTGAATGGACATATTAGGAAACAACTTAAGTGTAACACAAATTTCTCATTTGCTGACGCACAATTTCATTCTTCAGAAGCATTAAGTGAATATGGAAAACTGCGCTCTGCTGAACCAAGCCATGCCAGATACCATGTCCACATATATTCCTCAAACATCTACCAGCTACTTCAGTTCACCAAGTGTGTGAGAAGCAACTCCCATCCCTAGCTGTTATAACTCTCCATCAAATTTCTGATCACCCTCCTTTCTTCACTTTCCAATAACTCACAAACTGCAACTCTTCTGATATCCACTTTCATAAGCAAGGTCTTTTTCAGATAGTTTTCAAGGTAAAGGGTCATATTTTAGTATGTAAGTATTTCTTAACCATTCAATACATGTAAAACTATGCTGCAATTGTGTGTGTGTGTGTGTATGTGTGTGTGTTTTTGTTGTTTTTTTTTTTTGAAACAGTCTCATTCTGTCACCAGGCTGTAGTACAGTGGCAGGATCTAGGCTCACTGCAACTTCTGCCTCCCAGGTTCAAGTGATTCTCCTGCCTCAGCCTCCTGAATAGCTGGGATTACAGGTATGTGCCACCATGCCCAGCTAATCTTTGTATTTTTAGTAGAGATGGGGTTTCATCATGTTGGCCATGCTGGTCTTGAACCCTTGACCTCAGGTGATCCTTCCTCCTTGGCCTCCCAAAGTGCTGGGCTTACGGGCATGAGCCACCAAGTCATGTGTCACATTATAGCAGAACAGACTATTCCAGTGCCAGTTTCTAATTTTGACAAATGTGCTATGGTTATGTAAGAAGAAAACAAAAAAAACCCTAGGTGAATACTATATAACGACTACCTGTATTACCTTTGTAACTTTTCTGTATACATATTCCAGTCAGAAGTTTAAAGCAATAAGTATATAAAGTACATAAGCATATAAGGCCAAGGCTTCAGTATGGGATTCTGTATTAATAATAATTGCTAACACTAACGTACCACTTACTTGGTAACAAGCACTGTCCTCAGTAGTTGATATACATTAACTCATTAATCATTCTCACAACACTATGAAGTAAGTGCTATGAGCATATCCATTTTACAAGTGAGAAGACTACACTGCCGTTAAGAAACCCAAGATCACAAATCTAGGCAACTAGATAGTCAATGCTCTTACTCCTATGCTCCACTATTTCAACAGACAACTGTTCAAAACGCAGTCTTTTTAACCAAATTGTATTCAACACTCTGGAAATATTTTTAAGTAGAAAAAGGGCAAAACTGAAAAATCTAAATAATCTTTCTGAAATATGCTACAGGTGCTAAAAAATGTCCCACTGCCAAAATGTTTCTTTTAACAGGAAATCTCTGTTATCTCAAGTTATGGAAGCTAAAAAAGACTGTAAGAAATGTCACCTTTGGACTTTAAAAGAGCCAACCAGAATATAAAATGTAAACATTTTATAACAGTTACAAACTCAGAATCTGTGGCTATAAAAAGATGCATCACCTATGACAGCAAACGTAATTTCAAAGTTTTACAAAATTTGCTCACATTTCATCAATGTCAAATACACATGATGATTTAAGACTGACAATATAAAACACAAAAACAGCACATAATTTAGAGGTTTCCCAGCTTTCATAATCATAAAATTTGTTTGAATCAAAATCGGTTAATCAAATGTTGGTTAAATGCCAAGGCAAAAGTTCTGCCAGTGGGATCTCAAAACAGAGCAGGCAATAGGTCAACTTGGCATAACTTTTTACTGCTTTGCAAAATTTTATACAGCTTGAACTCTAAAATCTCAAATTCTATCTACCCTTCTATGTACTTAATTGTGGTTCCTAAGTCACTCACTCATTCAAAAAACACTTCCTGAGCTACTGCTTTCTACTAGGCACTGTTCTTAGTACTGCAGCAACATTCCAGGCAATATTCTAATTGCAGGAGATAAAGATGGAAACAAAATACATAAAATCTCTGCCCATTGGAGCTGATATTTCAGAAGAAGAAACAGACAATAAATAAGATAAACAAGTAAAACACAAATTAATTAGATTACTATCTAATAAATGCTAGGAAGAAAATAAAGCAAAGAAGGAAGATATAAAATGAGAGTAGAATTTTAAATAGGAAGGCCAAGGAATATCAGATAAAATAGAGAAGACAAATAACCATGTAACATTAGGAGTAAGTGCTATGCAGAGAAACAGAGTATAGGCAAAAAGGGCAAAAGTGGAAGGCAAAGTGAAGCTTATATGAAAAATGTGGTCAGGGAAGACCTTTTTGAAGAGGTATGTTGAGTAGAGATTCTGAATGAAGTAAGAGACCACGTCACAGGATGACACGGGAGAAGGGCACACCAGGGCATACTAAATTAAAAAGACCCAGGGCAAGAGCAGGCTTGGCAAGGTCAAGGAACAGCCAGAAGCCTGTGTGGCAGGAGTAGAGAGAGCAGGGCTTCTCTGCAATCCTCCTAACAGCTGGCTGAAGACTGCACAGCGAGACAGGCATTTGGGGAGCCATATACTTAAGAGTCTAGTGACTTGTTTCAATTCAAGTCACTAATTGACTTGAAATCAATTCAACAGATTATTAAAAAGTCATTATTACTTGCAAAATATAAGTGGAAGAGTCAAAGAAAACAGCAGAATGAAACAGGCTGAGCCACTGAGCAATATATACTCTCATAGAAAAATAAGGCACACACATGGAAAGTTAACAGCCGTCCAAGGCAGTCAGGGATGTCAAGGTCATTTCAATAGTTTTCAGCATTGCTACTGAGGAGGGGAAAAAAGCAGAATGAGCTGCAATTACCTATTTAGGGTATGTGTAACTCTTCTTTCTTCCTCAATTTGAAAGCATGATGCTGTAACAGGAAGTGCTACCGGATTGTGAAGCATCCCTGATCACTCCTGCTGAAGAGGAGCTGTGCTTTACTCATCCTCAATCCCTCTCACAGCTCCAGGCACATCTGAGGTGCCCAGCAAACGATGAGTGTTAAGTGGGGTAAAGTGCTCATGTGCCAACAAATAGGACACTGCTCATCTGAACTAATGCTTCCAAGTGATTTGAAAATGAACACCAGTATTCAAAGAATCCTCACAAAGGAAAGAATTTTTTTTTTTTTGAGACGGAGTTTCGCTTTTGTTGCCCATGCTGGAGTGCAATGGCGTGATCTCAGCTTACCACAACCTCCGCCTCCTGGGTTCAAGTGATTCTCCTGCCTCAGCCTCCTGAGTAGCTGAGATTACACACATGCGCCACCATGCATGGCTAATTCTGTATTTTTAGTAGAGATGGGGTTTCCCCATGTTGGTCACGCTGGTCTCAAACTCTCGACCTCAGGTGATCCACCCACCTCAGCCTCCCAGAGTGCTGGGATTACAGGCGTGAGCCACCGTTCCCGGCCAGAAAAATTTTCTGTACGTGTATCTTCTTGCTCTACTTGTCATTTAGGGTAAAGCTTCAATTATAATAAAAGAGTTCCATCCTTAACAATGGGTTGAAACAGCAGTTGAACCTTCAGGAGCCTGGGTAAACACAAACCTGGGCTTCTCCCAGCTTAGCAAGTGAAACTCCATCTGCACTCTTGGCAGGATACTTTATAATCTCTTTTTTAAATGGCACAAGAGGACCTAATTTATGCAGTCAGCAAACATTTTCAGTATACTCACTATACAAGCACCACCCTAACTTGAATCCAAACATAAGGAAGAGATGGTCTCTGTCTTTAAGAGTTAGTCTGATACTTATTAAAAAAGAAGGAAATGAGAAAGAAAGACAGAAGTATGACTAAAACACAATGTAAAAAGTGTTACACTATGAAAACAAAGAATTATGAGAGTATAGGGAAGGGAGTAACTTACAGAAATCCTCATAAAAGAGGTTATGCCGGAAGCACAACTGTGGTTTTGCTTTGCAGTAACCACAATATGGTTTAGAAGTTTGTTCCCTCCAAATCTCATATTGAAATATGATTCCCAATGCTGGAGGTGGGGTTTGGTGGGAGGCGACTGGATCATGAGGGCAGATACCTCATTCATGGTTCAGCACCATCCCCTGGTGATAAGTGAGTTCTCACTCAGTTAGTTCCGGCTGTTTAAGAGTCTGAGACCTCCCCCTTCTCTCTCTTGCCTCCCTCTAGCCATGTGAGAGCACCTGTTCCTCCTTCCCCTTCCACCATGACTGTAAACTTCCTGAGGCCCTCACCAGAAGCAGATGCCAGCACTATGCTTCTTGTACAGTCTGCCCAATGTGAGCCAATTAAACTTTTCTCCTTTATAAATTACCCAGCCTCAGGTATTTCTTTGTGCCAACACAAACACACTGATACAAACCTAAATTATGAAAGGACAGAGACATTATTGTAACCTATTATTCATTCTCACTATTTACAACTATAGAAAAAAAATAGTGTGAAAGTCTTTCTTAAGAACAAAGGTTAATTTTTTAAAAAAACTATTTTTTCTGAATGTGTTTAAAAATGAGCATAATTTAAGAACTCATAAGAAATCAAAGTCTCTTCAAAGTTTGTCTAAACAACATATTCCAAAACAATTATTCAAAATAACATTATATTCTTTTAAGTACACTCTGCTGCAATAGGGTATAACTAAATTAATCATTATGATTTAAATCAGTTCTTGTGGCAGGCCCCATAAAGAACCACAGGGCATTCAAAGATAGTGCACCATTGGGTATTGCGTAACTATTTTGCAAACTAAGTTTCAAATTTCAGGTTAAAATCAATTGCTTATCTAAGCAATCATCAGAAAACACTGACAATAAATGCATCCAAATCTGAGGAGATCTGGCCCCTTCAGGGTGCAATGGCCTAGACAAATGCATCCAAATCTAAGGAGAAACTGCCTTTAAAAAAAAGTTAAGAAACAATAGCCCTTTTTTATACTAACAATTTACAGTGGGAAAGGTCATTTCCATTCAAGTTAGATTCATTTTGCAAAGAGGTAGAGAACAATAGATATAATCATGTTCTGAAAACATGCATAAAATAGATTTATAAAATATCATTGACATTATCACTCACCATACCAATCTAAACTTATTTGAAAATAAAAGCATCCTGAGCTTTTTCTTTTTCTTCATTTTTATCAGAACAAAGAGTAACTTTTTGAAGACTAACTCTAATGTAAAATAAGGAGTTTATAATATATTCTCAGTACTTACTGACCTGCAACTTTAAGTAAATATAGGTTCAAATTCTAGCTATGTATATATAGATTTCAGCATACTACTAAATCTCTGTAAATCTCAGCTTTCTGTAAAAATGGGATAATACAAACATAATTTGAAGACCAGAAGAAATAAGTGCCAAATGCATAACAATTACTCTATACACATAGACCATCATTATTAACACCCATGCGTAGAAGTGAATATTGAGTGGAGAAAGCAAGTGAGGAATGAGGAAGCCAAATGATCCCCAATTTGAATAACATCTCTTAGCATTGTAAGTTTCCAGTAGCCGAAATTAGTAAAAATGATTTCAGTCAGAATTAACTTAACCCCTTACAGTGTCCTACAGTTAACAAGTAGATATGAGATGCAAAGTGAGTAAGCAAGACAGGGACTGTCAACCCATTTTAAAGATCCGTAACTCAAATGACGAAAAGATAAATCATGCAGTTAATCACTGAGCCACATTTATTAGTGGGCTGGCTCACGGTAGGTAAAAGTTCACACAAATGGATGTGTCATCTTACTCTTTTGTCTTCTGCCTCTATTGGGTAACTGACCCAACAAGGTATGCTCTGCCTCCTCTTTTCTCCCGGGTGCCATTCAGGCCTGGGGCAAATGGCCTACCAGTTCTTGAGCTATGCAGTGAGACAAATGTATTCCCTCTCTTTTATTCTCAAGAACAGATGTTCTGGCCTCTGGAAGACTAGCAGGTGGTAATAAAGGGACTTAATGGTTCCACACAGGCTTTTACACTATATCACATGCTGCAACCCAATTGTCAAATCGCCTTGAATTGAGAGTAGGAGCATTAGTCTAGCAGTAAAGCAATATTTTGATTTTTCATTTGTCTTTGTGCCTGTGGAATTTCCTATGAAGAAAAGGTTGCTGAGCAAAGAAGGATGCAATATTCCCAGGTCTCCATACTTACCACCTAATACTGTCAAAAACACACTTCTAAAAGATACAACTAACTCAGACATACGTTATCCTAAAAACTGTTCTTAACCAGAAAACAGTACATATTGAATACATAGAAGTAGTATCAGGAGGCTTTCAAAAAAAGAAAAAAAACTGTGCTTATTAAGTTAAGGTAATCCTGTTATGCTAGAAACATTTTGACTTCAGGATCATTTACAATAACTTTATTTTTTTATTAGGAAAAAAGTTTAAATATGTTACATTAAAATTATTTTTTTTTAATTTTAAGGTGGTCGGTATGACAAAAAAATTGTCATTATATAAAAAGAAGGTAAAATTCCGTTAACATAGTCACATACCAAGCTTCGGGCAGCAAAACAGAATATTCATGTGGAGAAGTGGTCTCTGGAAAGTTGGAGAGAATCGCAAGGCGATGAGGAAGCAGGTCGGAACCATGGTAAGTAAACAGAATTTCTAGGGCTTGTACATTACTTTCCTGTATAAAAGGCAAGGAGTAAGTTTCTGATGTAAATCTAAGAAATAAAGGAGTGATCTGATATGACAACTTTCAAAAACTTTAACTTTTTCATGCAGTTCTGATATGAAGCACTTTGAAATAACCCTGGTTTTTCCTAAACTGTATCATGTTTCTCAATCTAAGGCTATGAAAATTACTTATTTTTAAAACTTAGAATGACGGTTATTAAATTAAAATTTTCTCTCCGTTTATTAATATTACAACAAAAAAGAAAATGTAATATATGCATACAATAACATTAATTGCACAGCTCAAAGATTGAGTGTTAATAACCGTAATTATTTTATTTACAAAAAGCAAATTACCTGAGCATAAGTTCTTGCTGAGAGAACAATATTTTGATTTCTGAACTTCTTAAAGAATTCAGCATCATATCTGTGTTCAGATGCATGAGGCACTCCTAGGATTTCCTGAGGGGAAACAGTGATTTAATGAAAAGGCTTTTAAATATGGGTGACAAGAAATTATTAAAACCTTTACCACTCTGCCTGCCTAAATAAATAAGGCATGAATTAATTAATTTCAACCATCAATTGTTAACTAAGGTACTACATTTGCATTCTTGCCTTTATTTTGAAAAGGGCTATATTAATAAATGTTTTTTTAATCCAGAAGTAAATTAAATAGGCAGTAAAAATTAATTACAGTAGGACAACCAAAATCAACCACCAGGTAAAAATAAGCAACAGTTATACATGACAAGGTATTATGAGCACCTGAGCTTCTGTAGGTGAACTTTAATTTTACCACTGCTAGGGTGACCTATGTAAAATGCAGAATCAACAATTCATTCATTCAACAAATATTTACTGAGTGCCACTATGTGCTATGGGAACTGTGATAGGCACTGTGATACAGTGAACAATACACTTTTCCCACCCTCTAAGTAGCTTAAAATTCAGTAGGAAAGACTAGGAACAGGTAAGGGGAAATACTTAGGAAAGTGCCACAACTAGTTCTGGGAGGACAGAGAAGTGGCTCAAAAGCTGAAACACAAGAGACAAAGAGAATTAGCCATGGAATTGCAAGTGTAGTTCTCCCCATTACAATGTATGACTTAGGGCTCATGTCCGCCATGTTTAGTACTGAATCCCAGATTCCTAGCATACTGCTGTCAGTATTCTTCTGTCCATATTTATAAAGAGCCAATAAATATTTGTTGACTAAATTAATTTACTGAGATAGGAAAGAGAAGAATGAGGAGACATGGAGGAGGTGTGGGAAAGAGAGAGGGAAGATGGAGAAAAAGAGGGAAGAGGGAAGATGGATGAAAAGTTCACTTGCAGATGGGTTAAGTTGGCAACTTCAGCATGTCTAAAAGGAGCTCCGCAGTGAGCAGGTAAATACACAGGTCAGGAGTTCTGGACTAAGATGTGAGTTGGAGATATATGGCATAGAATTATTAATACAGAGATGAGTATTATTCAAAGGGAGATTAAATACAATGAGTTTGAAAGAGACTTGAGGAACAACATTATTTAAAGGATGAAAAGGAAAAGGGAATCTGTATCTAAAAAGTAGATGGAGGAACAGTCAGAGAAATAAAGGGAAAAAGAATTTAATGCATACTCATGGAAACCAAAAGAAGAAAAGTATTTCACAAATGTTCTAGCCAGGGACTCACGCCTGTAATCCCAACACTTTGGCAGGCTAAAGTGGGAAGATCGCTTGAGCCCAGGAGTTTGAGAACAGCTTGGGCAACATGGCAAGAACTCACCTCCTCAAAAAAAAAAAAAATTAGCCGGCCATGACACCATGTACCTGTAATCTCAGATACTTGGGAGACTGAGATGGGAGGACAACTTGAGCCCAGAAAGTCAAGAGTACAGTAAGCTATCATTGTGCCACTACACTACAGCCTGAGCAATAGAGTAAGACCCTGTTTCACAAAAAAAGTTCTCAGTTCCTTGACTCCTCATGCATGACAATTATTTCCTTTATTTCATCTCAGTTACACATCCTATCACCAAACCCTGGATCTATCATCATCAAAAGACACCATATGAAACATCTCAATGTCTTGCCCCAACTCTGTGACCCCGACTCTGTGACCACCACTCCTAATCTTCCCACTCACATACTAAGTGGCATTTCAACTATTCCTCAACCTCACAGAGGCATCCAATCCACTGACCCTACTTGTTTGTTCACTTTCCATTTCCCCTCAAAGTCTCTCATTCCTTCTAACCAGCTTAAAGTGCCTGGTCCATGGCTGTAAAAGGGTTTCTTAATCCCTGGCCTCTTTCCCTTTATCACACTCATCCAGCTATGACCCCTGAGCACAAGCTATGAAGTCACTGAAAACATGTTACAAAACCAAGCTGACAGTTCTCATTTTAATAGCAAGACCTCAGCCTTGCTTGGATCCTCATTCAAATGAACCAAAGGCAAAAAAAAAAAAGGCACCAGGAAAATCTGAAGTTAGTATCAGATCTTATTAGGAAATTACTATTAATTTTGTTATATAATCATATCATTGTGGTTATATTTTTTAAGTCCTTCTTACACATATATACCTAAATATTTATGGGTGAAATGATAAGATATAGGGGCTGTGCTTTAAAATATCTAGTGAAAAAGAGAAGGCAAGAGTAGAAAAGTAGAGAACAAAAGACACAACTGGTGAATGCTGAAAATGGTGCTGAGCAACAGGCACATGGGGCTCATGATATACTCTTCTCTACACTTCTACGAATGAAATTTTTTACAATGAAAAGCTAAAAGATTGATAAACTCAGGACAACAAAATTCAAATAGATAATTAGTGCTGTTCCTCAACGCTACCACTAGGAGCTTTCCCAGATGAGAAATCCCTCATTTTTCCAACCCACCAAAACCACAAACCTACCTGCATCTGTAATAAGATTTTCTTTCCTTCCAGTTACAGGAGAAAGACACACAATCTCTCTGCTCCTAAAAAGCCTCAAAATCCCACCCTTGCTCTGGATCCCATTTCTACTCCACTTCCATAATCATGCAACTATCACCTTTTTCCTCGGTTCCATAAATTATTCCTCATCCCTCTGCTAGTTCATTCCCATTAATATAAAAACAATACCTCTTCCTTCTATTCTAGATACCACATCTTCTCTGCCCCTCTTCACAGTAAAACTTTTTGAAAGATCTGCCTGCAGCCATGTTTCCTCTCTACCACCTTTTGTTCTTCCCTAAACTTGCCCAACCTCTGACAAAAAATCAATTCAACTTACATGGCAGGAGACCTTTCCAAACATGACCACAAACTATTCTAACCATACTTCCCACCTTCATTCTGTGCCATCCCTCATGCTCCCCATCCTGTGTTCAAGCTACCCTGAGTAGCTTACTTACTGAAGAGCATGACACTTGTTTTCACGCCACTGGGCCTTTCATGGCTCACTGATTATCAGCATGGGCTACTTATAGAGAGACCTGGTTACAAGTCCTTGGTTCCTATTTATTTGGACAAATTACTGACCTTCTCTAAGCCTCAGTTTTCATATCCATAAAATTGAGAAGATGATAGTACCTACCTCACAAGACAATGACTGACAAATAGTTAAGTCCTCAAAAAAATGTGTTGGCATTTTTTAAGGGTATTCTCTCACCTACTGGTTCTTGCAACAAATATTTACTGAACTCTTCAGTGAGCCAGGGGCCATTCAGAGCTCAAGACACAAGAGCAATCAAGACAAATATCTAACTGTATGGAGACTCCATTCTAATGTCCCCCTTATAGTACTCCGTAGCCCCTGAAATCTGCCTTCCTTTCATGAAAGGCTGGCTGAGATATTACTTCCTGTGAGGAGTCTTCTCAGAAATTCCCAGGAAGAATTTAACATTTTTCTTCATTATGTTCCCTCATCAGTTCTCCATACCTTTCTTATTAGCATTTAATGCCTATACAATGTGAACTCCATGAAGACCATTCCTAGTTCATTTCTCCACCTCTAGCAGTATCTTGCATTAGGAGGCACTCATGTCAAATTTAAATGAATTCATTTATCACAGTATTAATAAAATAAGCCATGTCCTGTGATTAAAATGCAATGCCTATCTCTATTACTAATAGTTAGCTATTATATCTGAATATTTTGATTACTAAGTTTTAACAGTGAAATTCATCAAATTCACCTACTTTTCAAGAACTTCACTGAATTTCCTTAAAAAGTATACTCAACAAATACTTTAAATGTTACTATTACAATATAATAATAAATGTACTTACAACTGTCATATAGGGAACAGCAATTAAAAAACTAAAAAATAATGAAAAAAAATAACTGAATAGTCACACTGAACATTTTAGGTACTTTGTAAAAAATGTATCATTAGAGAAACTAAGGCTAAGTATAAAAATAATAAATTCTATCTGTACAAACTTCTGCAATATTGAAACATATTACCTCAACTGGTTTAAATATATTACCTCAAAATATCACAGACCTCAGGCGTATCAACATGACGTGCTTTAAAGTAATGTGATCATTCAACAGTCAAACTAATTGTATCTATAAATAAAACTATTAAGAATTTTTTGTAACTTGTTTGCAAAGATAAATGGTAATGATACAGTCATTACCAACTTTTTTGAGATGCAGTCTCGTCTGTCACCCAGGTTGGAGTGCAGTAGCATGATCTCGACTCACTGCAACCTCCACCTCCCCGGTCCAAGCGATTCTCTGCCTTAGCCTCCCAATTAGCTGGGATTACAGGTGCCTGCCACCACGCCCAGCTACTTTTTGTATTTTTATTAGAGACAGGGTTTCACCATCTTGTCCAGGCTGGTCTTGAACTCCAGACCTCATGATCTGTCTGTCTCAGCCTCCCAAAAACCAATGTTTTTAATAACCACAGTCCTCTTTCAGCATTTTGTTTGAAAACATTTCAATTATATTAGCAGGGTGGGGGAATCAAAGTTTTTGGATTTGCCTGCGTGGTCAGAAGTTCTTGGGATTAGCATCACATTATTAGATGTGACGCAGAGTGCCTACTGTGTGCTGGTGCCAAGAGCTGAGAGGCACACACACAAAAGGGAGGCAGAACACAGACTAAGAAAGTAACCTCCAAGTGAAGTCGAACTTTAACAATGAAAAACTTATCTTTAAATGTGGAGAACATCAGCTACAAGAGTCATGTGAAAAAGCAATCTAACCTACATATATATTTACTAAAATATGCTTCACTTACACTTATACTTTTAACAATATCTAAAAAAGCTACAGAGTGCTACTGAAATGCCCATCATAAGCACATCTACATTTGTGTCCCTGAAGACCCAAATATAAAGTATACTGTTTTTAAGCTCAAATACCTAACTTCAGCCCTAATTAGGATCAAACGTAAATCAACTAAATCAACCCACTAACAAATAATTAAAATAGGCCAGGCATAAAATAGGCTCACACTGTAATCTTAGCACTTTGGGAGGCCAAGGCAGGCGGACTACTTGAGTTCAGGAGTTCAAGACCAGACTAGGCAACATGGCAAAACCCCGTCTCTACAAAAATACAAAAATTAGCCAGAAGTGGTGGCATATGCCTGTAGTTCCAGCTACTCAAGAGGCTGAGGGACGAGAATTGCTTGAACCCAGGAGGCGGAGACTGCAGTGAGCTGAGATCACACCACTGCACTCCAGCCTGGGCAACAGAGTGAGATCCTATCTCAAAAAAAGAAAAAAAAACAAATCATTAAAATAAAATGTGTAAGAAATATTCACTTTAGGATTATTAAAACCTACTGTACACTGAAATCTGGTATGGAAAAGAGGTACGTGCCATTATCTTAAAATCAAAATATAAAAGTAAATGAAAAAGATTATAAACCTAGAAAACACAAATGCACTGAAATGGCTAAGGCACTTCTATTCCCTAGTCTAACAAAACAACTTCTGGCTTTCACAATCTCCAGTTTTTACCAAAACTAGTACATAAGAGAATCTGCTTCTATAAGAAATTAATTTTTCCCAGAAAAATAATTCTAAAGCCCAAGAATATCAGACATTAGGGCAGCCATAGCATTTATAATGACAGATCAAATGAACATAATTGGTTTGATTAAAACTATTCCTTACCTCATATGTTGCAAGTCGATCTAAGTAGGTTAATAATTTCCGTCTACAACGACAAAGTTCCTTTTGTTCCAGTGTCAACCTGTTTTGAATAACTGTATTAGGCCACTTATATTTACACAGAATTATTTATTTAGGAGTTATAGTGAAAATGCTTACTATTCCATTGAGCTCAAAACTCATGAAACAGTTTAGAAAAGTACAAGCGTAAGATAATAGTAAGCATATTTGATTTAAGTTGCTAAAATAATTTGGACTAATGACTACTAGTAAGGAACACACTGAAATGCCTATTTCAAAGAAACTATCGAACAAACACTAACAAATCATTTACTTCGAAAAGTTCACTAATTTAAGTAGTTCTTGTCTCTTCTTGAACTCCTTTTCCTTTTTATTCTTGGCTGGCTCCTCAGCAGGTGGTGAAAGCTCTTCATAGGGGATATTGTCAATGTCTGTTTCACCAGGTAATGTAAATCTGCAGGTTTAAAGAAACAAATATATTTTCATCATTTTTAAAAATATGTTGTGAAAAGCTTTCTCCTATTTTAACTGATTTAATTATTAATTTCCACAAAAACAGAAGTATTTGAAAAAAACTTTTGCCACTGTAAACAAAGGGATCATTCATTATATCCACAGATGGGCAAAAGTCATCAATAATTGTCACAAATAGAAATTTAAAAATCAAGAAAATGAAAACTAGGAAGATATGTGGGGTTACAGTCACTTCATGTAAAGCAGCCTACGCAGAAAATGTCCACAGAGTTTGCCATTTGAATCACTTCTACTTATGGTCAGTCTCATTTTAATTATTTACTTCTCAGATATACTCTCATATTTATATTTTTTGAAAAGTTCCAAATGCCTGATGAGCAGTGACTTCAGATAAAAAAGTATTGATCAAAGGCAACTGCTTCAGTACAGAATAACTAGAATAAAGAAAAGTTTACCCAGTCCAATGTCTCAGTACACAAGTTTTCACAAAGTCACCTTTACTTTGAGTCCAATTTTTTCTATAACCAACCTGCCATCATCTGCTCCTTTCCCTATTGCTAAAAGAGCCTCCACGTCTGTGCCTTTTAATCCATACTGAAGCAGTTCTTTCGCAGCATCCACATTTTCAGGAACTCTTTCCAAGCACTCATGGAGAACCCAGGATCGCTTCTTTATTTTACTCTGGATATAAAGGAAGAAACAGAGGAATTAAAGAACCCATGACATCTTACAACACATTACAGCTGCCTTCAGAATCATAAAGCTATACCTGATGTATTACAGTTATTCAGGACCTAGGCCACAAGGGGTTGCTAGAGGAACTCAACAGAAAAGCAGCCAATGCCCTAATGGTGATTACAACTGGATGCAGACAGTGTGAATTTACCTGCTTGCTTTCTTCCTCTAATGAGCTACACAGAAACAAAAAGCTCAGGACTCATTTTTGGAAATATAAAACACTCTCTCCTGACTTTTATAATTGCCTTTGGTTTGTATTGTGGCTGTATAATAGACAATCAGGCAGAAAGGCAAGATATATACTGTCATAATTAATAAGCACGGTTAACTTTTAAACAAAACTCATGAGGCATCAAAGTTCTGTATTTACTTGACCATGAGAGGTATCTCAGGGTGTGAATGATAATCATAAAAGTCATGATACACTGTTTTCTGAAAGGATCAAAGTCCTATCCCTACCTCCCAGCTGCTTCCTCCAACTCCATTCAAAATCCCTGACTTGCCCTCTTCCTACAAAGACCTATTATGGTTATAAATTTAAATTAAGATTTGATTCATTTCCTAGGATCCTTTATATATTGCATCACATCAGTTCTTTCTTCAAATGTCTCTTAACTCACTTTCCCTTTCCCCTAGCTGCAGCCTCCATAGCAGTCAAAATCATCAACACAAAAATCTAGGACACTGCAGGCGTCTCTTGCCCTGAGCAGGTTCTCCTACATTCCTTCCATTCCAATCCTCTTCTACATCATCTTCCTCTGTGGCTCCACAGTCAGAAATCCACAACAGCAGATAAACACCTAAGTCATTACAAGCTTTCCACATCCTCCTGAACCCAATCAATATATCTTTTTACTCATATTTCCCAATGTTCACTATTGTCAAATATCAGTGCCAACAAACTGGTTGACATACAGAGCTCATTTATCCACAAAATGCTTACTGGGCACCTAATGCATACCAGTCACTGAACTAAACATGGAAATACAGCAGTGAATAAAACAGATTTAGTCACTGGCCTCATAAATCATACTCAATGTCATTTAATTTGTTCATACCATTTGTCCTATTAAGAATGTCTTCCTCCCTTCTCACTCAAGAAAGTCTACTTTAAATCTTTCCAAATCCCTGCTCCAAACCTCTTCACTATATAAAGCCTTGCATCACTACCAGATCTGTAATAATCACTACCTTCACAGGGTTCCTAGAGTTTTATCTGAAAATCTAGTTATATGGTCAGTTATATTTAACACAGTGAAACTCCATCTCTACTAAAAATACAAAAATTAGCTGGGTGTGGTGTCACGTGCCTATAGTCCCAGCTACTAGGGAGGCTGAGGTGGGAGAAGCATTTGAAGCAGGAGGCGGAGGTTGCAGTGAGCCGAGATCACACCATTGAACTCCGGCCTGGGTAAAAAGAGTAAAACTCCATCTCAAAAAAACCCAAAGAAACAAAAGGGCTACTTCGGAGTTTTGAAACCTCCAGTAGGAAAGGATTTTCCGTAAACCCTC
>CAUYLG010048254.1:0-61137 GCA_963573385.1 Cacajao melanocephalus | reverse complement strand
TTGGTTCCAGGTCTTTGCTATTGTAAACAGTGCTGCAATGAACATTCGTGTGCATGTGTCCTTATAGTAGAACGATTTATAATCCTTTGGATATATACCCAGTAATGGGATTGCTGGGTCAAATGGAATTTCTATTTCTAGGTCCTTAGGAATTGCCGCCACACTGTCTTCCACAATGGTTGAACTAATTTACACTCCCACCAACAGTGTAAAAGTGTTCCTATTTCTCCACATCCTTTCCAGCATCTGTTGTCTCCCATTTATTAATTGATATGTTTGTTTTTTCTTACTGATTTATAAATGTTCTTTATGTAATCTGGATATGAGTACTTTGTTGGATAACCCATTTTGTGGGTTACATTTCCACTCTCCTGATGGTGCCTTTTGCTAAACAGAAGTTCTAATTTTTATATGGTTTATCATTTTTTCTTTTATGATTTGTGCCCTGTTTAAAATATCATTGCCTACTTCAAGACCATAAAAATGTTCTGTAATATTTTCCTCTAATCTTTTTGTTGTTTTGTCTTTCACATGTAGATCTGTAATCCCTCTGGATTTGTCTTTGTGTATGTTTAAAGTAGTGAGCCAATCACACCTGTAATCCCAGCACTTTGAGAGGCCAAGGCAGGCAGATCACAAGGTCAGGAGTTCAAGACCAGCCTGGCCAATATGCTGAAACCCCGTCTCTACTAAAAATACAAAAATTAGCTGAGCATGGTGGCGCTCACCTGTAGTCCCAGCTACTTGGGAGGGTGAGGCAGAAAAATCGCTTGAACCTGGGTGGTGGAGGTTGCAGTGAGCCAAGATCGTGCCACTGCACTCCAGCCTGGGGTGACAGAGCAAGACTCCATCTCAAAAAAAAAAAAAAAAAAAAAAGTAGCCAAATACATTTTTTTAAATGTAGGTAATCAATCAACCTAGCATCATTTATTGAAATGACAATCCCTTCTCATACAACACCATAGTGTGTCCTTTATCGTAACAACTAACATTAATTGAATATTTATGAATCTGTTCGCGAGCTCTCTTATCTGTTCCATTGGTCTGTTTGTATGTCTACCACACTGCGGTCACTACTATAGCTTTATGATAGCTTGTTACCTGATAGTAAAACTTCTCCAGTTTAGTTATTAGAGATTGACTTAAATATTTTAGATCTTTTGCATTTGTAAGTGAATTTTAGAAGCAAGTTGTTTATGTTCACCAAACATATACATACACGCTGATTTTGATTGGAATTATACTGAATGTATAGATTAATTTGGAAAAATTGACATTTTTACAGTAATGAATCTTTCCATTTTCAATCCGTGAACATGGCATATGTCTCCCTTCATTTAGGACTTTTAAACTTTTTCTCAATAATGTCATGTAGTTTTCAGAATAGATCTTGCACGTATTTTGTGAGACTTATTCCTAAGTAGTTGGTGTTTCTTGATAGTAATGTAAACTGTGTCCTTTTAAAGCGCCATTTCCTCTTTGTTTATGAATTATAGAAAGAAAATAGATTTCTAAATGTTAACTTTGTATACAATGGCCTCGCTGAGTTCACTTATTATTTTCAAGTTTGTACATTCTTTTCCAATTTTCTAGCTCTACATTCATGTCATCTGTGAATACAATTTTAACTTTCTTTCCAATTCTTGTGCCTTTTATTTCTTTTTCTTGTCTTATTGTACTTGGTAGGACCTTCAGTACTACATTGTAGAGATGAGATAGCAGGCTTCCTCTTCTTGTTACTAATCCAGGGAGAAAGTATACAATATTTTATTTCTAAGCATGAGGTTTGCAGTAAGGGTTTTTTAAAGATACTTTTAACAGTGTAATGATGCTTCCTCCTATTTCTAGTTTGATATGAGATTTTATCATAAATAGATATTGAATTTTGTCAAATGTACTTTCTGGATCTATTAAGATGATCATATGATTTTTCTGTTTTCATTTGATAATATTGTAAATTATACTAATTGATTCTATTTTTGTTTTATGAGGTTTTCAGCTTTACTTGTTTTTGTTTTTGTTTTTTGAGACAGAGTCTCAGTCTGTCACCCAGGCTGGAGTGGAGTGGCTTGATCTCAGCTCACTGCAACCTCTGCCTCCCAGGTTCAAGTGATTCTTCTGCCTCAGCCTTCCGAGTAGCTGGGATTACAGGCATGTGCTACCATGCCCAGCTAATTCTTGTACTTTTATTAGAGACGGAATTTCACCGTATTGGCCAGGCTGGCCTCGAACTCTTGACCTTGTGATCTGCCTGCCTCAGCCTCCCAAAGTGCTGGGATTACAGGTGTGAGCCACTGCACCTGGCTAGAGGTTTTCAGCTTTATTGAGGTATGAGGGACAAAAAAATTATATGTTCTCAAGGGGTATAACATGACTTTTTTATATACATACACATTGTGAAATGATTACCACAATCAGGCTAACATATCCATCCTCCCACATAGTCACAGTTTTCGAGTGTGTGTGATAAGAACACTTAACATCAAATTTCTTGGCAAATTTCAAGTATATAGTATAGTGTTATTAATACCACTATTCTGTGCAAGTGATCTTCAGAATTTATTTATCCAGCATAACTGAACCTTTGTACTTTTTGACAAATGCCTCCCATTTCCTTCACCTCCTCGCCATTGGCAGCCACCATTCTATTCTCTGCATCTATGAGTTTGACTTTTTTAGATTTCACCTGTCAGATCATTCAGTATTTGTTTTTCTGTTCTGGCTTATTTCACTTAGCATCATGTCCTCCAGGCTCATCCATGTTGTTGCAAATGGCAGAATTTCCTTCTTTTTTAATACTGAATAATTCCTTTTCTCTCTCTCTCTCTCTCTCTCTCTCTCTCTCTCACACACACACACACACACACTCACACACACACTACATTTTCTTTGTCCATTTGTCCATTGACAGACACAGGTTATGACTATTTTGAATAACGCTGTGATGAATGTAAGCATGCAGATAACTTTTCAAGGTACTTACTTCATTTTCTTTGGATATATACCCAGAAGTGGGTTTGATGGATCATATAGCAGTTATATAATTGTTTGCAGAGCTTTCATATTGAATGGCTGTACCAATTGACATTCCCACCACCAGTGTACAAATGTTCCCTTTTCTCCACATCCTCACTGACCCTTCTTATCTCTTGTCTTTTTGATAACAGTCATTCTAACAGGTGTGTCTGTCTCTGTGGTTTTGATTTGGATTCCTCTGATGATTAGTGATGTTGAGCGCTTCTCCATATATGTGTTGGCTATTTGTATCTCTTCTTTTGAGAAATGTCTACTCAGGTTCTTAGCTCATATTTTAATGGTTTTATTGTTGTTGTTATTGAGTTGAGTTCCTTACATATTTTGGATATGAACCCCTTAACATATATATAGTTAGCGGATATTTTCTCTCATTTCATAGATTGCCTTTCACTCTGTTGTCTCTTTTGCTGTGCAGAAGATTTTAGGTTTGATACAATCTCACTTGTCAATTTTTGTTTCTCTTGTCTATGCTTTTGGTGTCATGTTCCAAAAAAGTAGTGCCCAGACCAACGTCAAGAAGCTTTTCTCCTGTTTTCTTCTAGTAATTTAATCATTTCAAGTCTTACATTTAAGTCTTTAATCTCTTTTGAGTTGATTTTGGTATATGGTGTGAGATAAAGATTCAGTGTCATTCTTCTTCATATGAATAGCCAGTTTTCTCAACATGATTTATGAAAAGAAAGAGATTATTCTTTCCCCGTTGTCTGTTCTTGGCACCCTTGTTAAAGATCAGTTGACTGTAGATACAAAGGTTATTTTTGGTCTCTTTTTTTGGTTTATATGTCTGTTTTTATGCCAGTACAATACAGTTTCAATTACCATAGCTTTATAATATAGTTTGAAATTGGGCAATGTGATGCCTCCAGCTTTGCCTTGGCTACTCAGAGTTTTTTGTAATTGCATATGAATGTTAGGATTTTTTTCCTATGTCTGTAAAGAATACCACTGAGATTTTGATAGTGGTTGCATTGAATGTATATCACTTTGGGTAGTTTGAACATTTAAACAATATGAATTATTCCAGTCCAAGAACACAGGATGCCTCTCCATTTATCTGTGTCTTCAATTTCCTTCATCAATGTTTTATAAATTTCAGTGTACAAGTCTTTCACCTCACTGGTTAGGTCTAACTAAAAATTCCTAAGCATTTTATTATTTTTGCTGCTCTTGTTAATGAGATTGCTTTCTTAATTTTCTTTTCAGAGAGATTATTGCTTGTGTAGAAACACAACTGATTTTTGCATGTTGACTTGGTGTCCTGCAACTTTAATGAAATTATTAGTTCTAACAGATTTGTTGTTGTCGTTCTTGAATCTCTAGGATTTTCTACATATAAAGTCATGTCATCTGCAAACAAGAGATGATTTTACTTTTTTTCTCTCATTCAGATTTGATTGCTTGTTATTTATTTTTCTTGTCTCATTGCTCTTGTCTCATTGCTCCAGTACTATGTTTAATAGAAATGGTGAGAATGGGCATTCTTACCTTGTACTGGATTTTAGAGGGAAAGTATTCAGTTTTCTCCCATGGTTTATAATGCTAGCTATGGGCATTTGCTTTATGGCCTTTATTGTGAGGTAAATGGCCTTCTCTATTTATTTTGTTGAGAACTTTAATCATGCATGGATGTTGAACTTTGTCAAATGCTTTCTCTGCATCTATTGAGATGATCATGTATTTTTTCTTTAATTTTGTTAATATAGGGTATCACATTGATTCATTTGCATATGTTGAACCATCCATGCATCCCAAGGATAAATTCCACTTGGTCATGGTGTATAATCCTTTTAATGTGCTGTTAAATTCAATTCATTGGTATTTTAGTGAGGATTTTGCATCTGTGTTCATCAGGGATATTGACCTGTGGTTTTCCTTTTTTGTGGTATCTTTGCCTGGCTTTGGTATTGGATTGATGCTAAACTCATAAATGAGTTTGGAAGTATTCTCTCTTCTACATTTGGAAGAGTTTAAGAAGAGTTAGTGTTAATTCTTTGAATGTTTGGGAAAATTTACATGTAAAACCATCTAGTCCTGGGCCTTTCTTTACTGGGAGGTTTTTGGTGACTGATTTAATCTTTTTCTTTGTTATTGGTCTGTTCAGGCTTTCCATCTCTTCTTGATTCAGTTTTGGCAGGTTGTACGTTTTTAGGAATTTATCCATTTCCTCTAGATTACGTGATTTCTTGGCGTGTACTCATTCATAACAGTCCCTTAAAATCTTTTTTACTTCTTAGGTATCTATTGTAATGTCTCCTCTTACATTTCTGATGTTATATATTTGAATCCTCTCTTTTTTTAGTGTAACTAAAGGTTAGTCCATTTTATTTTCTCAAATAACCAACTACCAGTTTTGTTAATTTTACTTATTTTTTTATTCTCTATTTGATTAATTTCTGATATAATATTTGTTATTTTCTTTTTTCTACTTTGGGTTTATTTTTTTCTTCTTTTTCTAGCTTCTTGATATGTAAAGTTAGGTTGTTTATTTGAGATCTTTCTACTTTTCAAATATAGGCATTTATTGCTAAACTTCCCTCTTAGTACTGTTTTTGCTGTAGCCCATAGGTTTTGGTATGTTGTATTTTTGTTTTCATTTGTTTCAAGATATTTTTTTAAATTCTTTTTTGATTTTTCTATTGCACTTAATGATTGCTCAATAATGTGTTGTTTAGTTTCCACATACTTGCGAATTTTCCCATTTTCTTACTGTCAGTGGTTTCTAGTTCCGTTCTACTGTGGTCAGAGAAGACACTTGGAATGATTTTAATCTTTTTGAATTTGTTAAGAGCTCTTTTATGACCTAATATGTAATCTTTCCCAGAGAACTTGCTATATGCACTTGAGAAGAATGTGTATTCTGTTACTGGTTAGAAAATTTAGTGTATGTCTCTTAGGTCCATGTGGTGTATAGAGTTGTTCAGTTTTGCTCTTATTAGTTTTCTACCTGAATTATCTATCCACTATAGATAATGTGGTTAAAGTCTCCTACCATTATTGTATTGCTGTCTATTTCTTTCTTCAGATCTGTCAATGTTCACTTTACATATTTGGGCACATACATATTAATAGTTGTTACTTCTTCCTGTTGAATTGATCCATTTATCATTATATAATGAATTCCTTTGTCTCTTGTGACAATTTTTGACTTAAAATCTTATTTTGTCTTATCTAAGTGTAGCCACCCCTGTTCTTTTTTGTTTAACATTACATGGAACATCTTTTTTTAATCTTCTCATGTTTAGCTTATCCGTTCTTTAAAGCTAAAATGAATCTCTTGTAGGCAACATATTGTTGAACCTTGTTTTTATACATTCATTCAGCCACTTTATGTCTTTTGATTGTAGAATTTAATCCATTTACATTTAATTATTAACAGGTAAGGACTTACTCTTGCTATCTTAATTGTTTTCTATTTTGTAGAGCCTTTGTTTCTCTCTTATTGTCTTCCTTTGTGATTTAATGGGTTTTTTTGGTAATGGCATGTTTGATTCTTTTCTTTTTATCTTTTGTGTCTCTACTAGACATTTTTTCCTTGTGTTATCATAAAGCTTACATACCACACAAAACGTATTACAATCTATTTCAAACTGAAAACAACTTCAATCACATGTGAAAGCTACACTTTTAGTTCTCCTCCACACACATTGTTATTGATGTCATGATTTGCAACTTCTTATATTGTGTAACCCTTAATTATTGTATCTCTTTGAAACACTGTCTATTACCCCATTTTAGCTCCTTGTTTTGCTACACTGTATCTGGCTATTTTTTTAAAGCCGGTTTTCAATTTACAAAATTTCTCTCCAGCCTCTCTCTTCAGTGTTTAATTCGCTCATTAACCAATTCCATTGCGTTTCATGTTTCAGTTATTATACTTTTTAAATTCTGGATCTACTTGGTTCTGTTTCAAACCTGTTTGCTTCTTGCTCACATTTTTAAGGTGGTTTTTATTTATGTAAACGGTTTTTCAGTCTGCTAAGTCCAGCATATGAAGTCTTCATGGACCTGCTTCAGCTATTTGCTATTTCTTCTGACTCTCCTTTTTGGTGCCTTATTTTCTTGCATGTTTTGTTTTGCTTTTATTGTAAGCTGCTCATTTTCTTTGGAAATTTATTTGTGAGAATTATTTGAGAGTTGGGTTTTAGTTCCTCTAGAGATTGTTTATATTTGCTTTTATCATCCTGGGACCACTTAAAATTAAACTCTCCACTTAAGGTTTTGGGACCAGGCTGATAGAATTAATCTGGACTCCAAACTCACAGAGACAACCTATAATTTTGTATTTTCATGTTTTATTTTCCTCTCCATCCACAATAAGTTTAAAAAAAAATAGTTTCAAAGCTTTACCTTCTTTGTAGAGTTTTTTTTCTTATTCACTCTTACACAGAAAATTAAGCTGGGCCAGGAGGGATGTCTTAGCTTTACGCAAAAAGATTTCCTACTAGATTTTCTACCTTGGGTGGTCTTCCTGTTCTGTTCCCTGCTTCTGTAAAACCATAAACCAGGAGCTCCAGATCCCCCAAATTTTGACAGTAATGCACAAGTCAAAAGCACCAACCTCTAGCCAAGGATTTTTGGTTTCCTCTCATCTGTGATCCCTTACCTTTATGCCAGCTCATTGGTGCAATTAAAAATATTATTTTCTGAAGAATTATCCACTATGGTAGGGTCATTGATGGTATCTAGTCTGCCATAATGCAGGAACAGGGAGTCTCCATAACTTCTCAAAAGAGGAGACCAAGGCCCAGAGAGAAAAGGCAACTCACAGTCATGAACGCTGACACTGTGGCAGCAGTTAGATAAGTCCACTGAGATGACTACTTGCAGAAGGATTTCTGGGGCCATGGCTGACCTGGAAGGTTGTTCACCATGGTCAATGTGGGCAGCATGGCCAGAAGTCTCTGGTTTATGGTCAAGGAGGGTCAGCCCTCCTTTCATGCCATCTTTCCCTGTGATACTTATGGTTCACAAGAGGAGGACATGGAACACGACAGAAGACAAAGCCAGCCTAGTTGGCAGTGGAATCACGAGCTTCTTCTCAATTATGGTCCACTCCAGAAAACGCTCCCTGCCCCTTCTCTTACCATCCATTGGCACTTTATGGCTTTTGTCTGACCTCTCCTGGCTCCCTGCCTCACACTCAGCAGCAGCCACCTGATGTCTGGCCTCTGGCCCAGGTGCCTGGAGAGGAAATATCTGCCGTGGGAGTGAAGAGCCACCATTGGCTTCTGACATTCAGTGCACTTGTTTTATGATCTCTGTCCAAGGAAGAGCAAGCCAAAGAAAACTGAACACAGCTGAGCACCCAGGCTCATAACTTATTTACTGAATGCTTACTTTACATTAGGCCTGAGCTACACTCCTGACAAGCAGTAACTCTTCTAATTCTCATGCCAATCCTGAAGTTAAGAGAGGTTAACTCACTCACTCAAGGTCCCACTATTGGTAAGTAGTGCTGGGATTCAAACTAGGTCTAATTTCAGATCCCATGATCCTGACCCCTCCATGGTACTTTATAACCTGAAACGAATTTTTGGATCATGTAAGAGCGATAAAGCAACTGGCCTGAAGTCACATTGCCAGTGGCAGTGCCAGGCTTGCATGATTTTCTTCCTGATGCCCCGGGTGCAGTGGGCAAGCATGGAAGCCCTCCCTGTTACTTCCAAGGGTCTGGCCCCTCATGTACCACATTCTTTGGCCTGGAGAGTTGGAATTTTCCAATTATCCTCCCTGCATAAACCTGGTTGCTTTCACTGATGAAAATAAGCTGTTTTCCCCTAGAGAAAAGAAAGAGCACAGGTCGGGGGGGGGAGTCCCACAACACTGTCCCTCTGATTCTCTGACCCCAGTCAGACTCCAGACACACAGGAGCAAGAGAGGTCGCGCCAAGCTCTCCTTCACAACTCCTGCACAGCCAGTTGGAGGAAGAGGCAAATTTTCTGCAAACTTCTTTGGGTCCTCGCTTAGCTGCCAGCCCAGCTGCCTGCCTGCTGTGTCCCCACAGGGCTGCAATAGAGCCAGCATGGGAAACATCAAGGGCTGCTGGGTTTCCATTTTCTGTCCAGCCTTGGAAGATCTTTGGGAAAGTGGATCTGGAAGAAACTGCAAAGCTGGCTCTTCTTTCTGAAATCCTGAGGAGCACCAAGCATAGAATTTGAAAAATAGAGCCTCCGGGCCATGGCACAGTCTAATTTAAAGATGAATCCTGTTTAGGAAAATGTCAGGCTGCTCAAATGAATGAAATCTGACAACCTTCAAAGATAGACAAAGGGGCTAGCAATAGCCTTTTCTTGATATTTTTGTTGCTTTCTTCCTGGAAGCAGTTATCTAAAAAAGCTGGTCCCTGCCCAGAGGAGTGCGTTGTGGAAACCAGATTATATTCAGGTAGAGTAGGAGAAAAATGGGCATTAATTCAGGGAACAACCGTGGTTCCACAGAGCAAGGGTCTCAGGGGACACGGTGTTTAAAAACATAGCCTTACTGGCCAGGCATGGTGGCTCACACTTTTAATCCCAGCACTTTGGGAGGCCGAGGTGGGCGGATCACTTATTAGAAGTCAGGAGTTCGAGACCAGCCTGGCCAACATGGTGAAACCCAGTTTCTACTAAAAATATAAAAATGGTGGCACATGCCTATAATCCCAGCTATCCCAGCTACTCGGGAGGCTGATGCATGAGAATCACTTGAACCTGGGAGGTGGAGGTTTCAGTGAGCCAAGATTGCACCACTGCACTCCAGCCTGGTTGACAGAGCAAGACTCTGTCTCCAAACGAGAAAAAAAAAAAACATAGCCTCAGGTAGAGCTAGAAAGAACCTCATGACTCGACAAATGAAGCAGCTGAGGCCCAGATCGGGAAGGGACCTGCCTGAGATCACACCACCGTGAGTGGCAGCTACAATTTAGGAGCCAGAAAGAGCCTCTGCATGCTCAGAGAAAGTCTTCAAAGGCTGTCACTTGTCAGCCAGGGATCCCAGTGAGAAATCCTTTCAAGTGTGTTACAGAGGAGTCGTCCATCCCCTGTCACGGGGGAAGAAGAAGATATTTCAATGGGTGTCTCTGGTGCACATTCCCAGGGTCTTTACAACCCACACCTCACATACGAAGGTCTTCTCTTGCTTTGTCCTTGGCACTGACCTCTTGTGGTCCAGCACCAATCACAATGTATCGCACCCACGTCGTGGCTGTGTCCTCCATCAGACTGTGAGGCATTTTTGTTTGTTTGTTTGTTTTTATTTGTTTTTTGAGATGCAGTCTTGCTTTGTTGCCAGGCTGGAGAGCAGTGGTGCGATCTCGGCTCACCGCAACCTCCTCCTCCTGGGTTCAGGCGACTCTTCCGCCTCAGCCTCCCAAATAGCTGGGACTACAGGCACGTGCCACCATGCCCAGCTAATGTTTATATTTTTAGTAGAGACGGGGCTTCACCATGTTGGCCAGGATGTTCTCAATCTCTTGACCTCGTGATCCGCCTGCCTCGGCCTCCCAAAGTGCTGGGATTACAGGTATGAGCCACCGCGCCCAGCCTGACTGTGAGCTTTTACAAAGCCATCTTCACAGTGCCAGCACCATTCACATAGGATGCACTCATTAAATGTCTGCTGAATGAGTGAACAGGTAAGTGAATGGATGCATTCATGTTTAGAGGGAGGCACGGATGGATAAACAAACCAGCCCTTTCCCAGTGAACAAGATCTTGGTTCAGTGTTGTGGAAAGTTCCCAGCACCTGGAAACGAAAGACGGATGTTGATTCACTACTTGGGTGACAAGATCATTAGAAACCCACGCCTCAGCATCACACAATACGCCCATGTAACAAATTTGTACATGTACCCTCTCAATCTAAAATAGTTTTTTAAAGATGTATGTTTAAATCTGAGCTCACTGCTCACCGGCCACATGAGCTTATCCAAGTCACTTAGCCCAGGGCTGGCAGTCGGTAACAGCTGCACTTACCATGTGCCAGTCTTTGCCTTAAAGGCTTAATTCACAATGCCTCATTCAAAACTCACAGCCAACCAATGATACAGGCACTGTTGTTCCCATTTTACAGATGGATAAACAAAGGTGCAACAAAGTTAAGAAAGCATAGTATAAGAAGGTTCAGTATCATGTGCTGTCTTGACATGTGGTGAAATCACACAGGCTCCAGATGGCCCGATTGCCTCTTCCTCTTCCCACTATCCTCCCGTGGACAAGGTCCTCTAGCTAAATTACACTCCTTATCAAGTGGTCCAGGTGAAATTTCTCCTTATCCCTAAATAATGGGGTTTAATTCTCCGCCAGCCCCTGGAATTATTCAAACAAGCCAACCACACCATCCTGTAGGAACCAGGGGGCACCTAGCCCTCTTGACACTTCAAAGCCTGCCTCCCCCAGCTCTTGCTACTCACTCTGTTTCCGAATGCAGCCCCTGTGTGGCCCTGTGTGGCATGACTTATCCCCCAGGCCGTAAGGACATATGACAAATAAACTGCTGTGGATCTCACCTGTCCTGTGTTGGGTGTCATGTGTTCAGCCATTCCCATAATCCTAGAGGGATAATCTCCCCCCTCACCAATGGGGTGAAGTGGAGGTGATGAAAACAGAAATTTGCCCAAGGTCACACAGCTAGTGAGCTGGGAAGCTGGGACTTGAACCCAAGCATCTGATGCCAGAGCTTCCATTCTTCACTTTGTGCCAAACTGCTCACGGTAGTCCAATAATTACTGTCCCACTAGTCCATAGGCATCATAAGGTCAAAGGCAGTGCCTTGTTAATAATGCATTCCTAGAGGGTAGCATAGCACCTGGAGCATTAAAGCAAAGTTTCCTTGGGTGGCTAAACAGATGAACGGATTTCACATTTCTGAACCTCAATTTTCTCATCTGAAATTTCTCATCTCCATGTACCTTGCTAGAGGCAGTTTGTCAAAGAGGTTAAAATAATTAACTTAGGAACCAGATTAACTAGGCTTAAATTCTGGCTGCACCAATCACATAACCTTGAACAATTTCCTTAGCACTCTATGACTGAGTTTTGCCATTATAAAATGAGGTCTAAATGACTTAACATATATAAGCACTCAATGCTGTTAGCCATTATTATTGATTTGCATAGTTATTTTTGAAGAACATATTAGAATGCATATGTAAAAGACCCTAGAGGATTGCAGAATGAGTGGTGGGTCTTTGGTGATGTCCCACTTCTCCCATCAATCATTTGAGATGGACACTGCTGGCTGCCTGCCCAAAAACCATTCTGCTCCTTCTCTCTTCCTTCCTAACAGAGCCTAAATTTTGTTAAGGAATTCGCCTCTCCTACAGACAACTTAAAGAAACACGGCCCCATCCCCAACCACAAACACTGTCTATCAGGTGATTCTCTTAAGTCCATCAGGCGATTTTATTCCCTTTGCCAATGATTGGTACAAGCAATGGGATCCAATTCTGTCCAGCGAAAAGTGAGGAGAGGTGTGCCAGGGGCTTCTGGTGAGTTTCACTTTTTTCCTCTGGATGTCACCATGATGGAAGTATTTCAGGGGAACACTAGCTGCCATCTTGTACCAGCCAGAGGACAATGAAAGAGCAGAAGAGGAGCCAGGGTTGCGATAATCTCTGTTTAAGGTTCCTCTACCTCTGCACTTCTATCAGGGATAATACATTCACTCATTATTTAAGCCCATTTGTGTTCAGTTTTCTGGTTCTTGCAGACAAAGCATCATAACTGATATAATTCTTGTATTTGGCACTCTTACCCTCTTCCTATTGCAATCGATAGTTCTCAATTTTCCTCTTAATCTCTCACGGCATTTCAGTTGTAGCTTTTTTTTCTTTTAATGTGTCCTTCTCTCTGTCTAGACATTAAACTTTTTGAGAAAGGGAGGGTGTTTGTGCTCCCTAGATCAGTGCCTGGGGCATAGCATACACCCAACAAATATTTGATGAATGAATGAATGAACCAATCTCCTAGTCCTCAAGTTGTTCTTAGATAAGACCAAATAAAATCACTGTGCCAGCAGTAGTTGGTTTTGAATTGGAAATTCTAGAAGATTTGCCAAAAAATTCTTGCTGCGTTTTATGAGATATTATTAAAGGCCATGATTAGGAAATGACATTGTCATATTTTGAATGTCACTTCCAAGTTTGGCAGCTTGAGTAATCTAGGTAAATTCTTCCTCTAAAGGGAACTTGAAAAACTGGACAAAATATTTTCCAAAACTCAGCTTGAAAGAATGAGAAAACTATTAAGCTAGTAGAAAAAAATCGCTGGACTGAGATGTGAAAGAGAAAGGAAACTGAAAGATATAAGCCTGGCATTTGGGGTTGCTTTTGCCTTGGAGGCATTTGCAAATCGGAAAGATGCAGCTGAGACTGGGAAACATTTTCGACGATATTTGTGGGTAGGAGAAAAAGTTGGACTTCAGGTTCTGCCAAAGTGGGGATCACAGTAAATCCTTAATACCTTAAAACTCTAAAGGGTTATTCTCTAAGAGTGAGAGGGACCCATCAGTACACCAGTCATCTCATAGACTGTGACCCAGCCTTTAAACGTCTGGGTACCCAAGAAAGTCTCAGTTCCTACAACATTATTAACAGGATTAAGGTGATTTGAGTGGTTTCAAGAACCTAGCCAAGCAAATAGGTCTCTTTGGAAGATAAAATTCAAATTCTCAATGTATTTTTCACAAACAATTTTCAAGTACAATGACCTATGCACAAAGAATGAGGAAACAACATATAATATAATCATGAGGACTCCAGTTTCTCAGACCCAGACTTTAAAATAATAATTTTTACTGTGTTTGAGGAGAAGAAAGACAAGATTTAAAATTTTAACAGAGAATTTGTAAAGAAGCAGATGGAAAATTTTAAACTAAAAAATTAAATAATCAAAATTAAGAACTTAAAGAATGGATTTTGACTCCGCTGAGGAAGACTTAATAAGTTGAAAGATAGGGAAGAATATGACCAGAACAAACCAGAGGAAGAACAAATTGAAAAATGCAAGGAGAGGATAAGACACAATAAAACATGGTTAGAAATTCTGACAAGCATTTAGTTGGAGTTCCAATGGTAGTGGAGAGAGAAAATTAGATGGTCACAATGTTTGAAGAGGAAATGACTGAGAATTGTCCTAAACTGATGAAAGGCTTAAATCCACAGATAAAAGAAGCCAAAATGGCTGGGTGCGGTGGCTCACGCCTATAATCCCAGCACTTTGGGAGGCCGAGGCAGGTGGATCATGAGGTCAAGAGATCGAGCCCATCCTGGTCAACATGGTGAAACCCTGTCTCTACTAAAAATACAAAAATTAGCTGGGCATGGTAGCACATGCCTGTAGTCTAAGCTACTCGGGAGGCTGAGGCAGGAGAATTGCTTGAACCCAGGAGGCGGAGGTTGCGGTGAGCCGAGATCACGCCATTGCACTCCAGCCTGGGTAACAAGAGCAAAACTCTGTCTCAAAAAAAAGGAAGCCAAATTAATCTCAGGAGAATAAGTAAAAATAAACCCACAACATACCAAAGTTTCTCTAAACCAAAATTAAAAAGAAAAATCTTAAAGGCAGCTACAGCGGGGAAAAAGGCATTTTACTTTCAAATGAGCAATGATTAAACTAAAAATGGACTTCTCAACTAAAACAAGAATCAGAAGACAATGAAATGATAGTTTCAATGGGCTAAAAGAAAAAACGGTGCTGGTCTAGAATTTTATGCCCAGAGAAAATATCCTTCAGAAATAAAAGTGAAATAATGGCATTTTCACACAAACAAGAATGAAGAGAATTTGATACCAGAAACTCTGGTCCTAAAGAAAACACTAAGTAATATTCTTCTGGCAGAAGAAAAATGATCTCATATGGAAAGTCAAAGAGGCAAGAAAAGCAAGAAAAACAGTAAACGTGGATAATTCTATATTTTGACTGGCTGCAAAAAAATAATGTCTCCTGGTGTTTAAAATATGGGGAGAATAAACAAAAATACTTGTTTCTGAATCAGGAGGGCAGCAACTGTGGTATAAATGTTCTGAGGTGCCTGCATTGTCTGAGAGAAGGATAAAATTAATATTAGCACTTCATCAAGCTGGAATCTCAAGGAAACATTAAAGAATAGCAAATGAGTTTATTACTTCCAACGCAGCAGAGAGAAAATAGGATAACTACAAATGATCTATCCAAAAGAAACGAAGAAAGAAAAAGGAACATAAAGGACAAATAGAAAATTCTAAGATAGTAGATTTAAGGTCAAGTATAGAGGCAATAGAATTAAATGTAAACAAACTAAGTGCTCTAAATAAAAAAACAAATTAAAGAGATTAAATTTAAAACCGGTTATATGCTGCTTACATGAGATAGGTCTAAAACACAGATATAGAAAGGTTGAAAGGAAAAGAATGGGAAATGGCAGACAGTCCATGCAAACACTAACCCAAAAAAAGCATTTAGTGATGCTTTTTGCCTTTCAGTCTACTTTGATATGGTTATAATATGGTTATTAGACAAAGTAGACTGAAAGGCAAAAAGCATTACTAAAGATAAAGACACCTGTAATAATAAAAGTTTCAAGTCACTAAGGAGATATGACAATTCAAATCTGGATATATCTAACTACTTAGCCTAAGCATCTATAAAGCACAAATCGACAGAGACAGAACTACAAGGAGAGACACAATTCTATGATCTTTGTGGGAGATGATTTTGTTTTTTAAATTTGTATAATAGCGCTTTGTTACTATGTGCCAAGCACTTTCCCCAACACATTACATGTGCTAGCTCACTGAATCCTCACGAATGTGGCATGTGGTAGGTACCCTCACTTACTAGGTGAGCATTCTGAAGCACCGAAAGCTTAAGTAACTTGCCCAAAGTCACAGAATTGGTAAAGTATCAGGGCTGATATTTGAAACCAAGCGTTCTAGCTCCAGAGTGTTACTGACATGCAGTGGGAGACATTAACAGTATTCTCTTAGTAACTGTAAAAGCACACAGGCAAAACATGATCAAGGCAGGAGGTTTGGGTGTAGTCCTATATTATGACAGTAGCTCTTCTAAGCCCAAATTTTATGGCACAATAATGTCTAATAGTGGATTGTCATGAGATTGAAATGAGATCACATGTTTATAAACTGGAAAATACTGTAAAAAAATGTTATTTCTGTTGCTTTACCCTTGATCTCCTATTTTATTTTCTTTTTAGGTGATTTTATGTTTGCAGTATCCACTTTTGTTATCATCCCTTCATATCCCTATTGACAAATTGTTGTATCACAGTTTATACAGCTGAGTATCAAAATGTTTGTGTAAATACAATCTGAGTTAAACACATTAAAGGGTCACATGCTGATGATACTTGGGCATTTTTTAAATCCCACACATTATGAGTTCTAGGATATCAATATAGATTCGATGAAGGATGGAATGACCAGAGAGCTGGTGTGGGACCCTATGCAAGTCCCTGACCTTCTCAAGCCCATTGTAAACTGCCCACTGCCTTCAAGGAGGGTTACAGGAGACATAATTGGGAAATCCCCTTGAATTATAAACAGAGCTAAACAAATGTCAGGCATTGTTAAGAATCTCAAAATGATGTGGAGAGTTCAACTAGCCCGTTGCCTGCTGTTTTGTATGTTGTTAATGATAAAAGCTAACATTTATTGAGAGCTTGTCACCGTGCCAAGCCCTTCTTAGGCTGTGCTTCATCTCTTCCTCACAGTGACCCAAGATGCAGAGTGGTCAAGGGCACTGCAGCCAGATTGCCTGAACACCATCTCCAGGCCCTACCACGTTACCAGCCAAGTGTCCTTTTGTGCCTTGGTTTCTTCATCTGTAAAATGAGAATCACAATAGCGCCAACTTCATAGAGCTGTGATTATCGGATGAGTTAATGTTATGTCAAGTGCTTAGAAGCGCGTCTGGCACTTGCCAAGTTCTCTGTAAGAGCTTGTTATTTTATCACTTTTATTTTATAGGTAGTAAATGGCTACAAGTAAATGGCAAGTCACCCAGCTATTGACGGGCCAGGCTGGGATTCTAATCCAGGTCTCTCTGACCACAGAGCCTACATTTAACTACTAAACTTCCTACCCAGCAGCCCCAGGAGCAACTTCAGAGGCCATCAGCCATTCGCAGAGCCTGTTTTGAGGCTCTGCAAAGACCAGGAAAATGCTATCTCCACTTCCCTTGTAACAATCCCCCAAATGATACTTGATTTTTAGCGTTAACTGAGGGGGAGACTCCCAAGAGGCCTTAAGCCCAACACTTGCACCCACATTTTTCTCACTAATGCTCAGCAGAGAAAAAAATACTCACGGAAGCATTGATTACCCAAACATTAACGAAAACACCCACATACATCATACCTTCTCCCCTCCTCCACACCACCACTTGGCCTCTGCCCCCAGCTGCAAATCGCTTGGGATATGTTTATTTCTGGGACATGCTTGGGGATGAGCAGCAGCAGCTGGGGCAGTCTGGGAGAACCTTCCCTGGAAAAACAAGAATGTTGTCCTCTTTGCAGAAGTAAGTGTAGACAAGCAGTCTCTAAGCCGGCACCCACTGGTGGCTGCCACAGCCTAGCAGGCATTTGATCACAGGAACAAGACCAGCCCTTCAATCCTGTGACAGAAGGGGAAGGAGAGGATGGCTGCATCTTTTTTATCTTCTGGCCACTGGGCTAGTGAGGCTGACTAACAAGGCTGGCTGGAGGTGATTAGCTAGTGGGTTTCATTAGTGCTCATATTGTCATAAACTTTTTTATGGTTTGTCTTGCGTTGTGCTCTTCTCCTCTTCGACTTCCAAGATCAGTTATACAACTTGTGATATTCAGAAATTCCTGCATGCCCTTCCAGACCGAGGACACCAGCCCAGAAGGCCAGGACCAGCTCCCAGCTAAATGGAGAAACAGAACATGCTAATTTTCATCATCCCCTCAGCTGCCTTTCTAAAGGTCTACTTTCTCCTGGGCCTTCGAGCTGCACAAGGACTGATGACGCATACTCCCTGCAAAATCATATCCTTTCTCTTCCCTATTAAAACTCCTCCTCTGTTCAGGAACCCTGGGGAAGAAAAGGATGTGATAAATAAGTTCACGCTGTAGGTGAATGCTGATATTAGTTTAATAGGTTAATCGACTTCCCAAAGGGGATATTCTTTGTCAAGGAGTGTACCCAGAGCCAGAAACTCAAATGGCAGAGTTTCCGGCATTCTCAGACATCTCAAGTGCTTGGACAGATGTGAGCAAGTCTGGAGCCTGTATAATTAGCACGGTTTGGAGGCAGTATCAGTGTTTCTCCCACATCCCCTGGGTTCAAATCCTGACTCTGCCACTTTCTTGCTACAAAAATTGGAGAAAGTTGCTTCACTTTTCTAAACCGTTTGCCTTAGGTTGGGCTTTCTTGGAAGTAGACTCTGATACACGGGCTTAAGTGTAAGTTGTTTTTTGGAGGAAGTGATCCCAGAGAGCCCTGGCAAGGTAATGAGGAAATAAGACAAGGAAGGAAGCTGATAAGCGTGGAGCAGTGAACAGGTTACCACTCTGGGTGGCTGGGGTGCAATCCCACTGGGTACTGTTGGGAGACTGTTGAACACCCTTCAGAGTGGTCCCTTGGAGGGGAGGGAGCTGGGGTACTTATCCACCAGCTCCCATCAGTTATTGGTTGAGGACTGCTCCCATTAATTCCCCACCACACCCAGTCACTGAGAGGTGCTCTAGGGGCTGGAGAACACCTTAAGGCTTGTGGCTGGAGACTATAGGATCTGGCTTTCACAGGAATGGTGAATGCCAAGGGAATATATTGGAATGTTGACAGAGACTCAATGCCATCCGTTCAGTGGGAATAAAAAGACCCACTGCATGCTGAGGGATGAAATGAGGTCAGGGAGAGCATGCAGCACAGTGCCTGGTCCATGGTCAGGTCTTCATCAATGATGGTTGTAGGTCCTGTTATTCGTATTCTGGGGATGCTGAGTACTAGCAAGAATGGGAGTATGTGGTTTGTTTTGGAGAGAGTCAGGAAAGAAAATGAGGAAGGCAGGAGTAAGCCCCCATTAAATAGGGCCTTGAAGGACAGACCGGGCACAGATTTGATCCTGTGAGCAGCAGGGCTGGGAGGTGGTGCAGGGCACTCGGGTGAGCAGAGGATATGGGCACCTGGGGAGCCCAAGGTGGGGGAAGACAGCATCTTTACGGGGGCCCAAGCACCCCAGCTCCCTCCCCTCCAAGGGACCACTCTGAAGGGTGTTCAACAGTCTCCCAACAGTGCCCAGTGGGATTGCACCCCAGCCACCCAGAGTGGTAACCTGTTCACTGCTCCACGCTTATCAGCTTCCTTCCTTGTCTTATTTCCTCATTACCTTGCCAGGGCTCTCTGGGATCACTTCCTCCAAAAGACAACTTACACTTAAGCCCTTGTATCAGAGTCTACTTCCAAGAAAGCCCAACCTAAGGCAAACGGTTTAGAGAAGTGAAGCAACTCTCTCCAATTTTCGTAGCGAGAAAGTGGCAGAGTCAGGATTTGAACCCTGGGGATGTGGGAGGAACACTGATACTGCCTCCAAACCGTGCTAATTATACAGGCTCCAGACTTGCTCACATCTGTCCAAGCACTTGGGATGTCTGGGAATGCTGGAAACTCTGCCATTTGAGTTTCTGGCTCTGGGTACACTCCTTGAAATCACAAGATGCCTTTGGGGAGTGTGAGGAGGCATCTGAAAAATGACCCATGAGGCAGTGACACCTCCTTCACAGAATCTTCCTTAACTTGGCAGAAAGGCCACAGGTTTCTGTCCTGACTGCTGTGGACACGGTCCCACCCTAGTCTCCTCCATCTCCTTCAAAAATCTCCAAAGGCTTCTCATTACCTATCAAATGAAAGCCATACTCCTCATTATGACATTAAAAATCCCCCACAACGTGACCCCAAATTATTCTTTAACTCTTATCTTTTTATCACTCCTTTTCCCCAAAAAATAATTTAATCAGCCCCAATGTAATGAAAAAGATTAAAATGTAAAAGCTTTATCTGAACCTTGTTTATAACCAGAGAGTGTCCACCAGGGGCTCTGTCCCTGGCATTTGAGATATGGTTGCAATGACTCATAACTCTTAGGCAACATCTCACAGTGGGAGAAAGAACCACGAGAATCCAACACTGCTCTGAGAAATAAAGGAAAAGGTATCTTCAGAAGATATAGAGTCATCTGTACATTTGAGGTTTACTTAAGGAAATGCTTCTCTTCCTCAGCATGGATTTGTATTGTGCTGGATCTGAATAATATTGTTTATTATTGGTGCATGTGTGTGTATGCCTGCATGCATTTGTGTGTATGTGTGTGTGTGTGTGTGTGTGTGTGTGTGTGTTCCTGTCATGCCCACTGAAAGCCCACAGAGAGGGGGCAAATGTGTACCTTGCTTCCTCTGCCAATGGAGAGACTTATAATTGACAAGACTTAGACCAAAGAAGAGGCTTCCAAGGGAGTCAGGAGTCAGGAACCAGGAGGCAAACTTCCTTTCTCCAGAGGGAGTTTATGCTTACCCTTAAAGGGGCGGGAACCTGAAACTTGGGTTTACTCTGTTCTCACACTTCCGCCACCTCTAACTATTCCTCACTCCCTGGAAACAGATCAAATGCTTACTCTTTTGCACAGATTCTGGTATGTTTGCACTTCCTCTACTTAGAATGTTCACTTCACCTCTGAAAAACTCCTACTTCCAAGGGCCCCTCAGAGGTAACCTCCTTCTCTGGCCCTCCTATATGCTTCTCTGTTTACACTTCTATTTAAGCCCTTATCACAGTCCCATTTACTATCCAGTGCCAAAAAGCAATGAAACTAGTGGTTAGGAGCTTGGGATCTGGAATCAGGCAAGACCAGGTTCAAATCCTGGGTCCTCCTTTTACAAGTTCTGAAACCTTACCTCTCTGAGCCTCAAGTTCTTCCTCTGTAAAAGGTGGATAGTAATTTTACTACTTTGTAGGGCTGTCATAAGATTAAAGGAAACATGAGGACAGCATCCAGCACAATAAGTGATCGATACATGGGAGGCGTTGTTTGATTATTACCATTCATGTTTGTCTCCTCTCCTAGATTAGGAGCTTTGTGGAGAGGCAAGAACACATCTGGTTTGTCCCTCCATCCCCAGCAGGGTGCCCGGTAAACACATTAATAGAATGGCTCAACTCCTGCTCCCTTGCCAATCTGCACCCTTGGCCCTGAACCCTATGCATCGTGGGAATTCCTCACTCTGCTGCTGCATGTCTTGTTTAATATCATGACTGCTTCCCAAGACAATCTTCTTTTCCCCTGTGCACCACATCCAGACCCTCACTTTCATGGCTTCTCCCAGACATCTCAGCCCAGCCCAGGACCAGGATGGAAGTCCTGAAACCCCCCTAAGTGGTGATGAGGACTAAAAAAAATGATACAAAAGTTGCAGTTAGCCTATATTAAGTGCTCAGTTGAAGGTATTCTTCACGTTGTTGTAGTGACATTCGATTCTGATGTGGCTCTTCCAGTCTGGTCCAATGTCAAGGGTTTAGCCCACCTAAACCCCATCAGAAATGACCTCTCATCTGGAACCTTGATTGACACCTCTAGACTTTTAAAGCAATTTGTATTCTCTCATACCCTTTGACATACTTTTTCTTCAAAGAGATGGTTCCCTATCCATCCTGCGTGTCTTTCTCTGCTGTTCTCCTTCCCTTTGATATCTTCACTGCAAATGTTGTACATACTTGTGGCTTGAGAAGTGGAGATCAAAAAATAACTTTCTAGATTCAGTATAGATTGTGTACAGGGCTTGATCCTTGTAGAAATTCCAGTCACTGACCTACAGGCACAGGATTAGGAAGAATGGCAGCATCCACCCAGCTTGGACATCTCAAATTAGACTTTGAAGTGGCTGGGACAAACAAACGCTACTGGTATAAACACACTTCTTCAAAGGTAACCCGCTTCACTTTGCTGTTGGGGATGAGACTTGGCATGACGAATAAAAACCAAAGGGCACCTTCTAAGCCCACTTGTGCATGACAAACGCAGCCACCTCCTATCACAGAAGTCATTGGTCCAGAATGGTGGCACGCATCATTCAAATAGCAGATAATAAGGCAATCTGGTGGCTTTTTTTTTAATTCTTTTTTTTTTTTTTTTTTGCCTTTTGCCTTTGGAATTTATTATATCACTTTTTGGCAGAAGAGATGCCTTCTCAGTAACTGTAAATTTGCTTAAGTTTATCTTTGAAAAAATGTTTGCATTTCCTAAGCACAAACCAACAGATAGTACAGAGAGGAGGCGAGATCCATGGGGGGCCTGAGAGGGCAGAATGGAGCCCAGAAGCCAGGGAGTGCCTCAAGGTGGAGCCCCCATGCTGATTATGGAGACTGGCTGCATTGGGGGTACCCAGGAGCAGGGCAGAGAAGGGTGAAGATAAATAACCAGAGTAGGAGAGAGGGGGGAGTATTGGAGAAGAAAGTTGGAGAAAGTGAGGCAGACAGCCTAAGATAGACACAGGGAGACCAGTTCATCCCAGTTTGCCAGAGACTGTCCCCCAGTGTTGACACTGACATCCTGCATTCTAGAAAACCTCTTAGTCGGGCAAACAGGGACAATGGATCACCCGAGGTCAGAGAGGTGAAAAACTCAGAGAAAGGGTAGAAAGAGAGAGGCACTTCTCTGAAATGAGTGCAGATCAGGCCACCCCAAGAACTTTTCTGGAAGAAGAGTGCATTGGGACCAGGCATGGTGGCTCCTGACAATAATCCCAGCACTTTGGGAAGCCAAGGCAGGTGGATCATTTGAGGTCAGAAATTTGAGACCAGCCTGGCCAACATGGTGAAACCCCATCTCTACAAAAAAAAAAAACATACACACACACACACAAATTAGCCAGGCATGGTGGCAGGTGCCTGTAATCCCAGCTACTGAGGCAAGAGAATCACTTGAACCCAGGAGGCAGCAGAGGTTGCAGTGAGCCAAGATTTCACCACTGCACTCCAGCCTGGGCAACAGAGCAAGACTCGGTCTCAAAAAAGATTTAAACAAAGAGTGCATTGGTCCTAACTAAGCCAAGGCTTCTGTCGTCAGTGCTCTAGCCCACTGCTAGGTTCCTTTAGAGGAGACGGCATCTCCTCGCTTTCCCTACCTAGAGAAGCCAAGGTCCTCCCAGAGGAGCGTGCTCAGACTGAAAGCTTGGGAGCTGCAGGAGCTGCCCATAGGACCTGTCTCTGAGCTGACCATGCTCACGCAGTCTTGGCTTGAAATACCTGCTTCCTCCACCCAGTTGGGATGTTGGGATTAGCTCTCAATCTGCTATCCGAATGTCTGGGTTCCAGTCTCAGTTCTGCCACTTAGATGCTGTGGAATCTCTGGTGAATCTATTGCTACTTTGCGTTTAGACTTTTTAGTAACTATGGATTTGTCTGTCCCGTATACTTTGCCATCCCCCTTTTTCTGGTTTCTTTAGGAAAGTCCTCTCCTATAATATGTGGTTTTAGTGGGGCTGTCAGTCATGGCGCCTTTCTCCTCCCAAGTCATGGGGCTGGGTGTGTGTCCCAGACCGAGCTAACTATAGCACTGTATCCCTTAGACACTAGGACTGGTTCAGGGGCAGGCATGAACCAAAGCCCCAGACTTTTCTGCTGGATCTAGGACGGGAAGGCTATCTCTCTCCCTTTAGAATCTATAAAGTATAAGCTTGGAACTGCTAGACAGGCAGAGAAACTCTTCTGCTGCAGGAAAGGGAAATGGAGTGAAGTAAAACTAAGAGAAGACAGAGAGAAGTAACATTGATCTGAGACCCTTGATCCAGCCATACCTGCAGACAGAACACCTTTGCACTTCCTAGTTACATGACCTTTTACATTGTATTTTCTGTTTCAGTCGATTGTGTTGAATTTCTGCCACTTGCAACTGAAAGAATCTTCGACTATACATAATTTATCTATGAAAAATAAATATTATTTTGTATAAGACTGTTGAGTATTAAATTAGATCATGGGTGTGAAAGAGATTTTTAAAATAGTAAAACACTGTACATAGCACTCATACATTGTTGGTGGGAATGTAAAATGATGCAGCAACTGTGGAACACAGTTTGGCAGTTCCTCAAAAGATTAAACATAAAATTACTATATGACCAGCAATTCCACTCCTAGATGTATACCCAAGAGAATTGAAAACATACATGCATACAAAAACTTGTACGAACATTCTGCTGATATTATGCTATGTCAATGAACGGTAGAATTGTTATCAGCAAGACCAGCAGCACAAATGTCATAGCCACATTATTCATAATAACCCAAAGTGGAAACACCCAAATAAGCATCATTTGATGAATGGATAAACAAAAGGTGGTATGTCCATACAATGGAATGTTACTTGGCGATAAAAGGAAATGAAATACTGATGCACTGCAACATGGATGAACCTTGGAAACATCATGCTAAGGAAAAGAAGCCAGATTCAAAAGGTCATGTGTTGTATGATTTCATTTATATGAAATGTCCAGAATAGGCAAATCCATAGAGACAGAAAATAGATTTGTGGTTGCCAAGGGCTGCAGGGAAGGCACGTGGAGTGTCTGCTCACGGTTACAGGGTTTCTTTTTGGGGTGATAAAAATATTGTGAAATTTGTGTGGATGGTTTTACAATCTTGTGAGCATACTAAAAACTACTGGATTCTATGGTGCATGTTATGGCATGTGAAAAAATAAGTTAAAACACTGTATGCATGTAAAGAGTTATTACTATTATTATTATTATTCAACAGAAACCACAGCTTTCATAAAGCCCTTCACCCAATTCTCTGCAGTTCTCTAGCCTTAGAGTGTGGATTGTGCGCTTGTCACTTATACGCTGTTGCCTTGGGCGTGATTTAAATATTGTTTGATAATGATAAAATAAATGATTTTAAATATTTTAATAAATAGATTATGATTAAATAAATATGTAGTTATGTCTAGTCTCCTCGACTCCATCACCAGCTCCCCTAGTGCAGGCTGCAGAGCACAGGGGCACAGTAGGCACTCTGTAGGATTTGTTGAAAGAACAAATGAAGGCACACCTCTCCCCCCACCCTCCCATGTTGCACAAAAGCACACATAGCGATCCTCAGGAACCCCATTCCCCAAGCGCCTGTGAGGACGGTGAAGGTGAATGAATGGTAGAATTGTTACCAGCAAGACCAGCAGTAGCGCAGCCAGGACGGCCACACAGCGCGCCCCTTCAGCAAGAAGCGTGCAGACTCTGGGCGCAAGCTGCAGACCACCCACATGTCAGAGGTGCCTGGGGCGCCCACCAGCACTCCCTGATCCTTGGGGAATTTGCAGTCTTTGCACGTGCTCCAGGTCATTCTGACACACCTGGAGATTTGTGCAAGGCAGGGACATGGGCTGCAGCCCATTCCCTAGCTGTGAGGGTGTTCTACGTTCAACTCAACTGGCTTAAACTCAGCTCAATAAAGGGGATTCACTGTCACATAACTGCTAAGTCCCAAGGGGAACAGGGTTAAGGAGTGGCTTCATTCAGGGGTTCAACAAGATTCTCCATTCTGTCATCCAGTGTCCGCCTTGTCCCAAGGCCAGATCCTCCTTCCCTACCCTGACCCCGTGAACTTCTGAGCCTACAAAGTTCCTTGTCCCAGCCTGGGAGACGAAGCAGGAGAGGGAGAGAGGGAGAGGGGAGGAGAGAAAGTTAGTTTATCTGTCTGTTTGTTCTAAGGGCTCTTTTAGAAAGGCAAGAAAGCTTGCTTCCTGGGAAACATTTTTCTTTAGTCTTTCTCAAACTATGGGCTGGGAAGGGTAACATACTGATTCATTTTAGCCTGAACTGCATACCTCCCTCCACACACACACACACACCCTAGGGATGGAATCACCTTCCCCAAGTCTGTGGCTGAGTGGGAGAGGTGAAGACACTGAAGTAAAAACCCAGATAGCCACCCGAAAGAGAGTGAGGTTGGGAGTCAAACACAATGCCCACATCACTCATGTGAACATGGACCTTCTCAAACTCCAGCTCACCTTCAGGGGCCCTGACTGAGCAGCACCCCCTTTGGGAAGCCCTTCCAATACCTCCCAGATAGAAAACTTCATCCTCTGTGCACTCACACACCACCTGTACTCACTTATCCATCCACCCACCCACCTACTTGGTTCCTGGGTGTTGGGGGCTGAGTACTCCGTTGTGAACCTGAGATTTCTACCCTGATGGTGTTTTCAGTGTGCACAGGGAAGAACAGTTAATCAAATGATCACACCAATTGATGTCTAGTTTCTCCACTAAGCACAACGAAGAAAAATGAGGGAGAGCGGGGTGGGGAATATCAGCATGTGTCTGGGACCCCACCTGGTGGGGATGGTAATAGGAGGTGAAGGAAGGCTTGCCTGAGGAAGTGGGGGAAGGGCGCTCTGCTGTGGCTTTCCCTGCATCCTGACCTTCCTACCCCCTGCCTCAGCTTCCTCCAGTGCTGGAAAGGCCAGCCTCAACACGTGGGATGGAGGTCCAGAGCCTGAATTTAAAGCTCTTGAGATACATGTGCATTGAATTTAACTGTCAGTGATTACAAGGGGGAAAGAAGGTGGCAGGGTTCCAAAGAAGAGCTTCATGCTGTGTTAAGAGCGGGTGCGCGGTGCACCTGGGTGCTTTGGAATGCCTCAGGTGTGGAGGTTTTGGGAGGATGGCAGTGGAGGCGAATCTGCACGTATTCCAGGGTCAGAAGAAACACTGCAGCCTCTACAATTCAAGCTTCAGGCTACAAGGAGACACGGGGATGTCTCAGAATGGACCTTTGAGGGGCATCCACTCACTTGGCCAAGGGGACCTGAGTTTTAGCAGGTGTTCCTGAGCCAGCTCGCGTACTCTCTGAGTTTTGTGGAGCTCTTTTCACTGAGAAATGGGAATAGAAACCACTTTTCCTGAACAGAATCTGACTGAGGCGGTTGGTGCTACACTGCTGAGTGGGTTCCCAGGAGCGGTTCTCTGGAGTGTTCTCCGGAGGCTGAGGTGGGGTCGGAGAAGGAGCACTGCGGAGGCGCGTCGAGGCAGCGCGCCGCCTGCCCAGGTGGCAGAGCGGCCGAGACTGGCCGGGAGCCCGAGCCGGAGTGGTGTCCGGGGCCCCTCCCCGCAGCTCGAACCCTCCCACTTCCTCTGAATGAGCCGCGGCTGTCAGGGAGCCGGGCGCCCCGCGCAGTGCAGGCTGCAGGCGCCGCGCCGAGGAGGCTGCCGCTCTGGCTCGCCGCCCCCCGCCGCTGCTGCACACCGGACCCCGCCGCCGCGCCGCGGGACATGGACCTGCCCAGGGGCCTGGTGGTGGCCTGGGCGCTCAGCCTGTGGCCAGGTACGTGCCCACACCCTGCCTCCCCTTGCCTCTCGGAGTCTGTCCCTGGGCCCCTGGGGCTTGGATCCAGCGGCCAGGAGAGGCACGCGACGCGCCTCCTAGGGTCAGACCTTGGCTGCTCTTGGGGACGTAGGTCCCCCAGGGACTGGCCGCAGTCTAGCGGTTCCGTCAAGCTCAGCAAAAGAGGGCGGTGCGCGGAGGCTATTGAGAGCCGGGACTCTTTGGTGTGTTTGGGAGGAGTTGAAGAGGCTAGAGTTGAAAAGTGCCCCGAGCTGGTGGCACTCCTGGGTGCCTCCAAGGGCCACGCCGGGGTTCCCGCACTGCTGCCAGGGGCACCCGGGTGTCCCGGGAGCGCCGAGGGCGCGCGGCTACGGCTGGGGAAGCGGACAGAACGCGCCGAGCGAGCGTGCCCCGGCTGCCATCCTGCCTGGCGCCGGGGAAGCATCTCAAAGTTTGGAGAGCCGGGCGCGGCGGCCCCGGAGGGCTAGGGGCTGGGGGTGGGGGTTGCCCAGAGTCCCTCGGGCAGAAGACAGAGCAAAGCCCCGGGGCGATGGCTCCGGGGGCTGGCCCTCACCGGCCTGGCCAGCAGCGGCGGGACGCAGCCGCGCAGCGCGGGACCCCCGGAAACGTTACCTGACACCGGGGGTAGGGACCCGGCATGGCTTCCCAACCCGCGCTCAGAATTATGCAATTATTCAATAATCTGGGGAAAGCCGCGGTCTCCTAGACGCGCGCCGCCGCCTAATGCACTCCAGGTGTAGGGGCGCGGCAGGAACCTCCGGCCCGAGGGGCGCGCGGCCGGTAGCTGGAGGCCAGCCCTGGGCTCTCCGCCGAAGGGTACCCGGGCCCCGGCGGTCCCACACCGGGCGCCCCAGCCCCACCCTCCACGAGGGGCCGCCGCCAGTGATGCTGTTCGGCAGAAGGCGGCTGAGTGCTCCGGCAAGGGCCAGCGCCTCGGGTAGTAGCCGGGTGTGCGTGCTCGACCTTGGCTCCTCTTCTGCGTGGGCTCCAGGCCCGAGCTGGGGCCGGTAGTGGGGCACAGATGCAGTGGTAGCGGTAGAGGTACCCTCAGGGAGCTCTCCCGCTTGACCCAGTGTCGGCCTGCAGAGGAGCTTCTCAGAAGGCACATGGTTGAAAGGGCCTCTGGCTAGTGGAATCCTAGAGTCACAGTTTAAAACGATCATTGGTGCATTGAGTTGCAGGGGGCTTGGAGGGAAAAGCAGGGGAAGAACTGCCACTAGGCCAACATGCATCTAGAAGCCAGCGGCAGGAGGAGGCCAAACCCATTTAGGTGTATTTAGACAGGAGGAGAGAGTCTTCTCCAGGAAGTGTCCCCCTATCAGGAGGAGATCCAGCCACAAGAAAAGAGGTGCACTCCTGTGTGATTCCAGATAGGTGGCTCCACCAGAACCTTGGGAAGGAGTGGCTGCCTTAGGGGCTAGGGACCACCTGCACCTCAGGAAGCTAAGAGCAATGGCTTTGGAATCGGACCTGGCTTCCATTTGGCTCTGCACCCCGCTAGCTGGTCGATCTCGGACTGATTATGCAACCTTTCCAACAGGTTTCCTTATGTGAGGAATGGAGATACAGATTCTGAGTCCGTGAAGTTGTCAGAATGCAGTAAGGCACTGTAAGAAAGGTCCTAAACACAGGGCTGGGTGCACAGTAGGATTTAATCAGTGGTAGTTAATTTTGCTTGTTACTCAAGGAGGAGGAGGGGGAGAACAAGGACGTTAAAGGACCTCTGAAGACACAGGATTGTGAGTCAGAGCTCCGCTTATATGGCGAAAACACTCCTGAGTTATGTCTGGTCAGCTGCGTTGTTGAAATATGGGATTCATTAAACATATCAATCAATGTTGGAACAAGACATCCGCTAGCAAGGAGCTGGGGGTGGGGCCCAAGCATATGTGCAATCTGGGTCCTGCCTGTAACTGAGAACAAGCCAAGGCCAGGGAAAGCTAAACAGAGGCACGAGGGAGTGAATGGCGTGAGGAAACCAGGGGCTGGGTGTTCAAATAAGAGAAGTTCGATTTCAGCCAGATAAGCAAGGAAGGCTTCCTGGAGGAGGAGATATCATTTGAACTGGCCCTGAAAAAGTGTGTAGAGTGTGCGTGGGCCTTCAAGTGGGAATGTTCATATTTTGGAATGTTATTTTCTGGGACTAGTTGAAGATGATGATGAATATTTTAAAAGTACTCTGGTCAGTTGAAGACTAGAAGGGTCTCAGGGATCATTGGGTTCATTCCTCCCGCTCCAGGACAAGATTGATGTTGCTCTCTGATCCGTGCATCGCATGGATTCAGTGTGAGGATTACCAGGAACCTTGTCTACTGGTGATAGCAGTTTGGCTGGGCAGGGGACCTGTCAGAGGCCAAGTGAGAGTGAGACCTCGGGGCATCTACTCTCAGAGCTCCAGTTGCAGTTTGGACAGTGTGATGGGGTAGACAAAACTATCGGGAAAGCCTGAAAAAAAGAAGTAATCAAGTCCAAAGAGAAAGGAGATCCATTGACCAGAGTTTTACAGTCATAACCTATCTGTAAGGGTGATGATTCTTAGAAGCACAATCTTTGCTGAGCACCTGTTATGTGCCAGGCTCCATAAAGACACAAAGTGAGATCAGACACAGTGTAAAGGTGAAGGCCCTGGAGTTTCACTGCCTGGGATTAACCTAGGCCCTGCCAGTTAGGGCTCTGTGCCCTTGGCAAGTTACTCTATGGCTCTGTGCCTCAGTTTCCTCACCTACAAAGTGGGGGTAATAATAGAACTTAGCGTTACCACAAAGATTAATGCTTAGAAAATGCCAGGCACATATTAAGCACTCATGGCGGTTGTCTTTCTTCTCCAACATCATAATCAGCAGCAGCAGAACTCAAGGTATTGACTATTCAGGATCTAAGGACACACAGAGATGTAACTTTCAAACTCAAGTTCATAAGAGAAGTTTAGAGGAAGCGTATTGAAGAATCAGCAGAGATATACATGCCAGGGCCCCAAATAAGTGAAGACTTTCCCAGCCCCTCCTCCAAAGCCCTGGCCCAAACTCTTGATGGTAATAACAACTCAGGGTTGTTTTGTCTGTTTGTTTACCACTGAGGCTATCTTGAAGTCGGTATGTTCTTGATGTGGGTGTACTGTGGTGTGGAAGAGGAGAAGGCCCATACCACACAACATGGCCCTTGCGGGTGGGGATCCTACCCAACGGAAAGCCTCCTGTGGAAAAGCACAGTGCTAGGCACCACAGGTGTGCAAAGGCTGCAGAGGTCCAAGTCCTGCTCCCAGCCTCTCCTTCCCAGTGGAGAGCAGGGAAGAAGGGGAAGTTTGTCACTTCGCCGCCCCGTTGCCCACCTGCTGGGAACTTGTCAACCAAGCGTCTCAGCTGCCATTAGCTGAAGAGCTTCTGGATCGTTCCTTATCACAAACAGGCCCTGGACTGAGTCTCACTCTTTCTGCTTACTCACCATGCCCCCATCTCTACCCCACACTGGACCCCCAGAAATGAGATGTCTAGCTCCACACTCTTCCCACCATTCCCAGCCCATCCACGCAGGGCTGTGAGCTCTGGAAGACCTCAGACAGTATCTTACCTCCACCTTGCCCTCTCTGAACCTCTTTTTCTACCCTGCTGTAGTGCGAGTTCTTCCTTCTTAACAGCAGGGACATTCCCTTCTATTCTCCCTCCCTTCCACCAACACCCTCAGATCCTATCACTTAGGATAAAACTATGTTCTGAGCTGAGCTGGCTTGGCTCTTGCTATGTAGAAGGGAATTCGGGGAATTTTAAAAGCCCCTGTTTCTTCACAGTGCCTGGCTTTGGGTGTTACTGTCTCACCCTGGGCTTCCAAAGCTTACTTTGGGACTCAAAGTTGAACACAGTTCTAGTATCCATCGTAACCCTCCCCAGACAGTGATGGGCTCTGGCTGACTCGGGGAGGGTCAGCTACAAAATCAGCCTTAAAAATCCTCTAATACCATTCAAAAGTGGCATCGCTGCTGATCCTCATCACTTAAATCCCCTTCCCTGCCCACCCGCTGCCCACCAACTGAGGGCTACCAGCAAGGATTCACAGGCATTTGGAACCTTCCTGTAAGCAGTTGTGAGCCCCAAAGACACCCACACGCCTTCAGCATGGAGTGCTTGCTGTAGGAGCTGTGGTCCAAGGGCGAGCCTCCCCAACCCCATCATGCAGATCCTAACTGTGTGAATTCTTCATCGGACGCCCAGAAGTTTGTTACCAGTGACGGGAGAAGGAGGGGAGGAGGCTGGTGTTGGTCATCATGTAAATCAAAAATCAATGAGCTGCAAAAAAAATTCCGTGGAGAGTTTTCATACTGTATACTTAAGACCTGAGTCACAGGCCATGTGAAATCCCACCTGGAGGAAAAAGTCAGTGTGGCCAAACCCTCTCCCTGCTGTCTCTCGCTTCCTCCTTCGCCGAAGCACGCACCAAGCAGCAGAAATAATCGGCATGTGTGTGGGCTCAGGACCCAGACTGTCCAGATACAAATCCTTTCTAGCTGGGTGACCCTGGATGAGCCCCCCCGGGCCTCATTTTTCTCAACTCTAAAATGGGCAGAATAACGACTTCATAGGCCAACCATCAGGTTCAGTGGTCCATATGTAATTCATTTGTGTCAAGTGCTGAGAACAGTGGCACCCAATAAGCCCTCAGCTCGCAGAAGCATTATTACTCTTCCCATCATTTAATTGATGCCAGGCACTGTGTCAAGCACTTTCTCATATCTCAGTAAGGCCTCGCTACAGTTGCAAGAAGTCACTACTGCAATTCTGCCATTACCGGGTTACACATAAGAAGTTAAATGGCTCATTCAAGGTCACGTCCATAGAGTAAGAGGCATTGTCGGGATTTGTCTGACTCCAAGGCCACTGCTTTTTTGTTGCTTTTTGGTTTTTGTTGTTTTTGTTTTTGTTTTTTTGAGACAGTCTCACTCTAACACCCAGGCTGAAGTGCCGTGGCACAATCTAGGCACATTGCAACCTCCACCTCCCAGGTTCAAGTGATTCTCCTGTCTCAGCCTCCCAAGTAGCTGGGATTACAGGCCTGCACCACCATACCCAGCTAATTTTTGTATTTTTAGTACAGATGGGGTTTCCCTATGTTGGCCAGGCTGGTCTTGAACTGCTGACCTCAGGTGATCCACCCAAAGGATGCCTCAGCCTCCCAAAGTGCTGGGAAAAATTACAAGGGCCACTACTTTTAATCCATGCACCATACTCTCTTAAAGAAATGGACCATGAGGGCAGAGACAGACAATAAGTGGTCCTTGTTGAAGGAACTGTCTTCAGGGGAAATGAGATAAGTATGTAAACACCACTCCCATAGGGCACCGGCTTCTAGGCTCATCCATACAGTGATTCTTCCAACAAGATGCTGGCTTGGTAAAAGTGGTCCTCTTATGGTGCCTGATTATGTGAGAACATCTGTCCCCCTCCCACCTCCCCACCTGGCTCAGGGCCCACTGAGCTCTGACACCTGTCCCCAAATGCCCAATACTCTGGAACACTGTCTGCCCAACTGTCACTCCAGCCCATTCTCAGGGTCAAGGTTTGGCAATCTCCTCCTCTCTGCCCTGCCTGCTCCCATTCCCCTAATCAGAACCTGCTCTGAGCTTTAGGCCTAATGAGTTAATTCATGCTGAATGGCACTAATAAGTGATGACAATGTGATGTGTTCCACCCAGAGGGATTTCCATTTCAACTGGCTGTGCCTTGAGCCCAAGGAATAAAGGGCTAATGGTGGGATGTCAGGCACCAGGGCCAGCCAGCAGGTTAAATAGGTAAGGCTGGACCTACCTGGTGTAGTCCAGCTACTCAGCCCCCTGCTCTACCACTGGTCAGATGTGCCCTACACAGCCCTTGCTGCTGATGGGCAGCCTCATTCTATAACGTAGAAGAACCCAGCTTGTGGCTTGGGTGATGCAGCTCTGAAGCGGGCAGAGGTTTTTCCACGTGGCGTGTGGGGTGAATTAGGCAAGTTGCTATAGCAATGCACTCCGGGATTCCAAACAGGATGACACAGAGAAGGGGTTCCTGCCTACACAGCTGGGGCTGACGGCTTTCTTCCCCCGGCAGCATCGCTCGGCTGGGCCAGACGACCAGAAATCCTGACCCTGCGGATTTTCAGGGCCCAGTTCTTCCCTGCAGATCAGAGGACTGGGCCTCAGGAAGGCCATGGAAAAATCGTGAAATGGGCAAGGGGGTGTAGCTCTCACCAGTCTGCAAAGAGTGCTCCCAGATGTTCCTTCTATGAGTCAGGCCAGGCCAGCTGAGGCCAGAGGTCCTGCTGAGACAGGTGTGTCCATTAGATGGAAGAAACTGAGGCCCTTACCCCCACCTCCTCCAGGCAGAAGGGCCCAAAGCAATCTCCATTCCCTCTCCATCTCCTGGAATCGCTCTCTCCCTGGCACTCATAGCCACTGCATTCAGAGATCAGTGGCCCTCATAAAGTCCCATCAGTAGTTTGTGGACAGGGTTCTCTGAGTTTATTCAAACTCATGCAGGACCAGTTACTTAATCAGAAAGACCCAGTGCAAAATGAAAATGTGAGACCCCTTGTTTTAAAACGATTAAGAATTTCTAGATGGCCACAGCAGAGCATTCATTCAGCGCAGGGCCCTTCTGAATTCAAGGCCCTCAGCCACTGCCCATGCTAATCGTTCATCAAACCAGCCCTGTTCACACAGCTCTCCCCATGGGCCTGTCATTTGGCAAGGAAGACACCGTGATCCCACTTTACAGATGAAAAAGCCGAGTGGCCCGTCCATTTCACCAGCATGTGCTGAGCACCCACTAAGCCCCAGGCACCTCCAGGTTTTGGGAATTTCAAATGAGATAAAGCGTCATCTCTGCCTCAAGGAACATGGAGAAGGCACCCCAGAGATCCCACAGACTGCAGGGCTCATGCCAAACACTGATGGTGTCTGTGGAGCAGTTCTAAAGGCACACACCAGACTGTGAGGTCATCTTTAAGCCGTGGAATTAAGATGCTTCTGTCTCCAGTTACTGCCCCAAGACTGCTTTGGGAACCTTTTTAGGGGATCTCTGCATCTTCAACGCTGGGCTCTGGAGCTTCCACCTTGGCAGACTTGAGAAGCTGGGACTTGAAATTCCTGGCTTTTCAGCAGCCCCAAGTATTTGTAGTGGCAAGGTTTTCCAGGGCCAGTACTTCTAAATAAGGGGTGACTCCTGTTCACCTGCCCACGTGGGCCTCTCGTCTCATTCTGTCATGGAATTGTAGAAGGTCAGCGCTAGGAGGGAAGGCAGGGACCAGCGGATCCAGTGGTCCTCCATCCTGGGCAAGCATGAGAATGATAATGTAGGAGAAAACTCTGATCCAGGCCCCGCCCCAGAACACAGCATCACTCTCCACGTTGGGGCCCAGCAGGGACATTTTTTGAAGCTCTCCAATAACTCTAATGGGCATCCAAGATGGAGGATCACTGGAATAATCTAAACCCAGTCCCCAGTCAAGCAGAAAAGCAAACACTCTCCAGGGAAGGGAAATGACTTTCCTAGGGTCACACAACACCAGTGGTAAAGCCAAGATTTAACCAGCTCTCCTGACTCTCAGGACTTCTGGACCTGCCCGGCCTGCAGTGCCACGGGCTTCGCAGCTGGGCTGGGCTGACGACACAGCTTGAGAGTGTGAGGAGCTGAGTGCAAGGTGGACTTTGCAGACTGGAGTTGGTAGGCGGGGAGTGATGCGTTGATGATACTCTCTGTGTACCCTACGAGGCATACGCTGCCTGATCCCTGTGTGGCCCCAAGGGGGAGACCAGGAAAACCAAAGAGAAGCTATAGATAGATTGATTTGGCTGAGGACGCCAATCAAAGCCGTCCACAGACAGATACACCAGCACTGGAGTGGGGGGTGATGGGAGGTGTTGGCAGGGGTTGGTCAAAGTCCCTTAGGGCCATGCCAACCCTGTGCTCCTGGGCCATGTTGAAGTTGAAGTGAGCATTCAGGTGAAAGAAGCAGCTGACTCAGGATGGGGCACTGGCAATGCCAAGCCCAGGCTGGGTGAGGAAGGACTGCTCCTTCGACCAGAAGGAGGAGGCTGGCCTGAGGGGTAGGCTGAGCAGGGGGACCCCTGGGACCTCCCTGAGGTCCCCAGCTCAGGTTTCATTGTCCCTCCTGCCCCCTTCATCCAGAGCTTTCTCCACAGCAGCCAAGGTGAGACTCAAACACAAACAGAGTTGTCTTACTTTCCTCCTTAAATCCTCAATGGCTCTCTATCACTGGGTTGAGTCCAGACTCTTTGAAAGAGCCAACCAGACCAGGCAGGAATGGCCCGCCCTGGCCTGCACTCAGGACTCACCTCCAGCAGAGCCATACGTATGGGCACTGCACACCCCAACAGCGCCCCAACGAGCTTGAGCTGCTTCGTTTCTGAAGCACGCTGAGCTCTCCCTGGCCTCCACTCCTGTTGTTGTCTCTGTCTGATTCTACCCTCCCCCTCATTTCTCCTGGCTACCCCCCACACACTTATTCTTCAGGTCTCTGCTTGCTCACCACTTCCTCCTGAAACCTCCCCTGACCCCCTCAATCAGTCAAGTGGGGCCCCACTTGTATGATTCCAAGGTGTCCTGTACTTCTCCCATCATACAGTATTCCAGCAGCCAGGACCTCCCCACCCACTGCAGAGGGAGCATCAGGAGAGCAGGGACCACATCTCTGATCAGCCACTGTATCCCAGGTCCTGCACAGCACCAGACCAGACGTGGCAGGTGCTCAGTTAAGATGTGTTGAATGAATGAAAGAACTCTCTGCCAAGTAAATGGAAAGTGATTGAAGATCAGGATAGATGTCTTAAATGTCTTTGCATATGCACTCCAGGAGGTAATAGCACAACAGCCTTTGTGAGTCAGGCCCTGGGAGGTTCTCTGGGGGATAAAAGATGAGAAGAGATAACTCCTGCCTTTCAAGGAGTGTATGGTTTGGTAGGAGAGAGATCGTTTGATAAATAAGTACAGTGCAAGGGAGGAAGTAATGATGATCAGAGAGCTACAGATGAAGGACTCTGGGATTTGAGAGGTGGGGGAGAGATCATTTGTAAATGCAAGAACTGGGTCTGGTGGCAAGAGGGTTGGGTAGAGAGTTCACCTGGGCAAACTGCCTGAGGTTTGGTCGGCCGGTTGCTGGAGTATGTGCTGTGAAGAATGGCAACAACAGAACAGTGGGCTGAGGCCACTGAGAGGAAACCGAAAGCCAGGGAAGGCATTTGGATTTAGCAGATGGGAGCCATGGAGGGTTTTCGAGGGAGAGCAGTGACATGTTCTATCTGTGCTTGGAAGAGCTTCCTCAGGTGGGAGGGGGGAGCAGGTGGAACAATCAGATGGCTATTGCAGCGACCCAGCAAGGGGACGCCAGAGTGAAGTGAGGTGGTGAGATGCAAAAGGAGTGAACCCAGGGGGATGGAATCTAACAGGGCCCAGTCACCAGGGAAGGAAAGGTGTCTGGGAGGCCAAGGGCGGTGTCACCAACCTGAAGAGAGATGTGAGAGGTTGAGAGGTTTGAGAAGGGAAGTTGAGTCAGGCCTGGACGCTGACTTTGCAGTGCTCATGGGCAGGTGGAGGTGGCCCTCAGGCAGTGGGGATGTTGCTTGGGAGCATGTGAGTGAGTGGTCAGACTCGGAGTGGTTTGACCGGGGGTTTTCACACACACGTGCCTCAATGGTGCAGGCCTGAGTGAGAGGGAGCGTCCCACAGCATGGAGCCTCCATCCCTCCACCCCTTTCCAGGCCCAGAAGCAGTGATTCATGCCCCAGACTTAAAGAGAACTCAAATTCTGACTTTAAAAGCCTTTCAGAGCAGAAGAAACCAACCAGAGGGCCAGGCCAGACCACAAGCCAAACATCAGCGGTGGAATGTGCTTGCTGCTGACGGCGAGGCCAGCCAGGGGCAAAGGCACAGGCAGGCTCTCCAGCAGGCCCTACCATCGTCCTGAGCATGTCCCAGTTGCCACCGAGTATCACCGCTCTTAACTTTCTTTTTACAAGTTTTTAATAAACACATAATAAGGATTGTACACATTTCTGGGGTACATAACATCCTCCCTTTTCAGCATGGATCTGTCTGCGTTCTAGCCCATCTGAAACCCAGCCCCTTACCCCCACCCCCACCCAGCTGGCCCCACATCACCCTTGTGTGAAGGCTCTGATCTCCCATCCATCTTCCCCACTCTGCTCAGCCCCAAAGACAAAGACCAGGAGGCAGCCTACGTGAGGGCTCAGGAGACAGAAAAGCTCCCATGGCCTGTGGCCACAGCCCCCTCACTGGCTCCTTACATCTGCCCTTGTACCTTGAGGCTCTCCCACCCAGCAGCCAGAGGGCTGCCTCCAGAATGTAGGTCACATCATGTCATGTCCCTGCTCTACTCCAAAGCCTCCAGGGCTCCCCGCTTACTCTGAGTAAGAGGTCCCGTGTGATCTGGCTCCCCTGCCTTTCTGACTTCATCTTCTGTGCCTTCCCCACTTGCTTACTCTGCTCCACCCCTAGGGCCTCCAGGCTGTTCTTCACACACGCCAGGCACCCTGGGCTTCGCACTTGCTGTGTCTTCTGCCCGAATGCTCCTCCCAGAGAGCCTCTCTCACTTCCTCAGGTCTTGACTCCAACATCCTTCTCCCATGGAGGCCTTGCCTGGGGCTCCTAACTAAAATTCAACTCCCCTGCACGCACTCACATGCATAAACTCCCCTCCTATCCGCCTTCCTTGCTTTAGTCTCTCTGAGGCTTCTAATACTCTCTCACATTATTACCTGTTTTATTTATTCATGTTGTATATTGCCTGCTCCAATGGAATGTAATCTTCCTGAGAGCAAGGATTTTTGTCTGTTGAGTTTACTCATGCATCACAGGGCCCAGAGCAGCACTTGGCCAGAGTACACAAGTGATAAATAGTTCAAGAATGAATCAATTAATTGGTTAAAATGTCCCCACCAGCCTGTCAGAGTTGCTAGAAATCCCATTCACTAATCAATCGCCCCTTCTAGATAAGCCAATCACCCTTAGGACCCCAGTCCACTAGGTGCATAGACATTCAGTCCTGACTTTTCCCTGGCCAGCTGGTATCAAAGGCTTTCTTTCCAAACAAGAAGAGGTTGGGGACCATTCAACATCATTTACAAATGGGCAGGGCAAGGGAAGTTGCTGAAGGGAGGAGGGGCTCTGGAAGAGAGGGAACCTTAGAAAGGGGCAAATTGGTTCACAGCAGGCAGTCCAGGTCGCCCGGCTGGCCCCGTGCTGTTCATCACTACTTACTATGACTCTGAGGGGACACGGAGACACGGGAAAGGCCTTGTTTTGTTTTTTTTGTTTGTTTTATTATACTTGAAGTTCTGGGATACATAGGCAGAACATGCAGGTTTGTTACACAGGCATACACGTGCCATGGTGGTTTGCTGCACCCACCAACCCATCATCTACATTAGGTATTTCTCCTAATGCTATTCCTCCCCTAGCCCCCCACCCTCCTACAGACCCTGGTGTGTGATGTTCCCCTCCCTGTGTCCATGTGTTCTCATTGTTCAGCTCCCACTTATGAGTGAGAACATGCGGTGTTTGGTTTTCTGTTCTTGTGTCAGTTTGCTGAGAACGATGGTTTCCAGCCTCATCCATGTCCCTGCAAAGGACGTGAACTCATCCTGTTTTACGGCTGCGTAGTATTCCACGGTGTATATGTGGAAAAGGCCTTGTTTTGACACAATGAAAACCTAGGTATATAATGGGACTTCCCAGGAAACAAGGGGGTGGGAGGCATGCAGCAGAAGTTTAAAATGCCTCATTTCCCACAAAAGGCATCATTCGTATGCCACAGAATGTGGCCATGTCATTTAGCACAAGAAGGAGCTGGAAGTGCCCAGAGAAGGTGGTGGGAGCTGAACACGGACCCCAGATTACAGTCCGATCCCTGAGAACCACGCCACCAGAATCTGCCCTGGTGGCTTGGGAGATGACATGAAACCCATTGCACAGGTGGAGAGACTGAGTCTGAGCCTAACAGTCTATATGAGGAGCCTGTTTCACTGCATGCGGTTTCAACACTGGTCTTGACATTTATTAGGAGTGTGGCCTTGGACATTTATTCTCTTTAGAATGTATAACAAAAATTATAATGCTTTCCTTGTAGGATTAACATGAAAAATGAGGGAAAAAAATGCCCCAAAACAAACAGAATGCCTGGCAGGGATGAGGTGCTTGATAAACATTAACGGCGACAGTAATACTAGCTATAATAGAAGTTAAACGACTTAGCCAAGATCGCCCCGCGATAAAGTCACAGCCTGGCATTTGAGCCAGGCAGTCTGACTCCTGAGACTGTGATTCTGAGAGGTCAAGTGTCTTCCCCAAGGGCATACATCTGCTGCTAAACAAAAGAGCCAGAATCCAAACCTCTCAAGACTTCCATTCGATCACTTCTAAAATAAATGTTTGGCCTTCATGTTTCTAAATGCCCTTTAGGGCTGTGCTTCCATGCTTCCATGAACATTTTCTGAGGCAGAGCTTCAATTCTGATGATAAACCCAGAGGTAACAGGAGACAGAAGTTGACAACAGGGACTCTATTTCCAAACAATGGGTCCCCCCAGTGCACGGTTGCCCCTTCCTCATCCACATGTTCAGGAGGGGTCCTGCACCTCAGGGGCTCCCTGAGAGGCCTCAGCACCAAGTGTCTGCCTGGGAGGGTCCTTAACAGAGCCTGAACATCCCAAAGGGCCACCCTAGGCTTGCGTCCCTCCAGTGATGGGGACTCGCCACTTTGCATGGTAGTCCTTCATTTTCTAGCAAAGGCAGATGGAGTCATGAGCCCTTGACTCCTTTAAGAACCTAAAAGTAGCAGTAGACATTTGAGATGGTTTTGCAACCCTGAAAAATTGGCCTGTACTGAAAACCAAAAAGACCTCTTCATAACTCTCAGAGAACAAAAATACTTCCACTCCCCAAAGTTCCCCATCCCCACCAAGACTAGACAATGGCATCTGGTGAATGTATGTTAAATTCCATGCAGCCAGAGAACTTTGCAGATGGGTGTGGGTATATCCACTGTAGGGCGGGTCCTGCAGGCATAGAAGGGAAGGGCCCCCACAATTCCTTTTTTTAGTTTGCATTCAAAGAGCAGGGCAGACTGGCTCAGTAGTTCTCTGGGTCCTCTTCACCCTACTTCCTCTTGTCTGAGGGAAAGCCCTGCCACAAATTGCATATCCTGAGCCTCGTCTTGCTCTTATTTCGCCCAAACACTCTCTGGGCTGCGGCTCATCCCCCTTGCACAGGGCTCTTGATCTGCACACCCATGACAAGCGGGAGACAAGCTTAGGAGTTGGAAAACCAAAACCAAACTGTCTGAGCTCTTTGAGATGGTTAGTATGCCAGGAAAGGGAGGGACTCACTGTCCAATTCAGCTCCATCTGAAATGGCCTGAAGCCAGAATCAATGTGGGCAGGGCCGCCACGTACAGCTGTACTGGCTGTGCACTGCGTCATTTACATCAACTGCAATGTAAACAGCATCCTCTGCAGCTGTGTAGTAAAACCACCTCAGGAGGGGATGAGGGGAAAGAAAGCGGTAAAGGTGTACATAAATGGGCTTTTAAAAATCCGACACAGGGACTTAAAGCATCTAGTCCTGTGTGTGCTTTTCACAGATAAGGAAACTGAGGGCCAAGTAGAGAAAGAAATTGGTCCAAAGTTGCAAAGCAATTTAGAAACCGTACTGGCAATAGAACCAGGACTTCTGAAGCCAAGTCCAGTACTCTAAGTTCCTTCCTTCCCTGAGGCTCTATCGCTTTCCCCTTTAACCCCTTGTTGGCAGGTTAGTGTCTTAGAAGCCTGAATACTTCTATTCATTCTTTCCTTCTCATTTAACAAATGTATATAGTTCACCTATTGTGTGCTAGGCATTATTCTAGAAACTAAGGATAAAGTGGGGAGACAGACACATGGATCCTGGTTTTTGAAATGGGATGGAAAGAGTTCCTATCATTCTTATTCATAATATTTGCCAATTGCTGTGATGTAAATCCTCCCACCATGGTCAGTTTCAAGCTACCAACCTGACATCACTGAATGGAAAGATCGCACACAATCCGCTCTTGTATGCAGACTCCAGCACACACTGGTCCCTTTCCTTGTAGAACGTCACCTCCAGTGGGAGAGGAGACAGTGTTCAAGTAAGCTAACACCCCTTATAACCACCTGTCATTATTTTTAATTGTAAAATACATAAAGAAGATGCTGTGAGGGAGAAGAACGCATTCTCCATAGCATGGATTCTCCTTTCTCAGGGCCATGATGTAAAAACTGGAGGTTGAGAAGGAGCCAGCTGGGCAAAGTTCTTGGGGAAGAATGTTCCAGACAAAGGGGCTGCAAGTGCAACGACCTCGAGGTGGGAAAGAGCTTGGAGTATTTGAGGAGCAGAGAGGAAGGCGGTGAGGTTGGAGGGTAGTAAGTGAGAAGGCAAATCCGTAGGGCCTGCTGGGCCCTGAGAGGGGTCTGGAATCTATTCTAAATGCAATGGAGGGACCTTCAGGGGCTTTAAGCAGGGCCAGGGTCTGGTTGACACTTTTGAAAGATCAGTGTAGCTGCGGTGAAGAGCAGAGCTTGAAGCTAAGCAAAACGGGAACAAAGGACCAGTTGGGAAACTCTTGTGCAAGTCCAGACACAGAATGAAGAGGATGGCTTAGTCCAAGTATGGCAAGAGAGACAGGGAAGAGTGGGCACATTGGAGAGGAATGGAGGGCTAGAACCTGAGGGATTTGCTGAAGGGAAGTGAAGGAACATGATAAGGAATGACTTCCAAGCTTCTGGCTTGAGCCATCTGGTGGGTGGTAATGCCGTTTCCCGCAATGGGGGAAAAACCAGTTCCGGAAGAGAAAACCTGGGTTCCTTTTCCATAGTGTGAAATGTGAGATGCTATGAGACATCCAAGTGAAATGTCCTATAAGCAGCCAGGAAATTGATTGTGGAGCTCTAAGGGCAGGCCTGGGCTGGGTGGGGTGAAATATGGAGCTAGGGCCACTTTGAGGCCAAGGCCCCATAGGCTCGCTCAGATCCTGTCTTGGCAAGGTCCCACAGGTGTATATTTGTGGTCACATCTCTTGAGACCTCAGTTTTCCACACAGCTTGGGGGAGTGTTGTATGAATGTGTGTGTTGTGTGTGTGTGCATGTGTGAGTATGTGTGTACATGGATACATATGTATATGTATGCGTGTGTGGATATGTGTTTATATGAGTGTGTATGTGTGTATATGCATTTGTACTTGTGTGCATGTGTGTTTGTGTTTTAGTCAAGACTTTGTTATACTTTAGGTGAACTTACAATGAAGACATTCATAATATCAATGTTGGTGTTTGTATATCTTCATAGCAGCCCTTGAAAGCTTAAAGAAGGAGGTCCATTTTGATCACTTTGCCTACACAGAGAAAATGATAAATGATGTAAGACAGAAAAATACACTAGTTCTCATAAAGTCACGACCCTTGTTCTTGAAGGAAGTTATCCGTGTACTGTCTGAAGACATGAGATGGCTGTCCAGGGCTTGGAGGAAAAACGTTAATTATAGTCAATCTCAATGTGCTGTTTGCTGCTTTAAAGTTTGAGGCCTGTTTTCCTCGAGCTTGACTTCTGCTTAACCAGCCCATTGGCAAACCCCTGATTTCTCAGAAAAAGATACAAAGGGTGGCCAAGTCTCTCACCAGCACTTGCTTGTTCTCTGATTCCCCATCTCTGGATGCTTCTCTGAGCATCTCTGTTTCAGCCTGTGCGCCCCCTACCCTAGCCGGCGTTTAGTCTCCTCAGCAACCCCAGCAAAGGGACCCTCACTCCTCCACAGGCTGCCCAGCCCCTGATGGGTTGGTTATTTCTGATTTGGAGAATTCTTCCTAATACAGAGCTGCAACTGCCTCAGTGGCTGAGGGGAGGCTATTGTGATAAGTCACTCATTAACAACATTAGTTTATCTACCGCAGAACAGGACATGGAGGGGATGGGACAGATAACAGGTAAGGCTTTTGATGAGATGACAAGACTGAAGTAGGAGGGGAGAGGCAGGCTGGGGCCGGGGTGCTCCAAGGTTGCAGGCACCCGGTGTGTGATGAGCACGCGCCAGGGCCCGGCTGAGAGAGGGGAGGTAGAATTCACAGAGGACAGCAGGTGAATGGCAGGCCGCCCTGCGTCCCTGTGCTTAGGCCCTTCTCGGATGAACATCAGGTTCATCTGATAAGCTCACCCCTGGCGGCAGGCTGTACCTGCTTCATTCTTTCTGAGCATCCACATCAAGGCCATCTAAGTCTTCAAGACTCTCAGCTGAAGTGGACGCTGGACATCACCTAGTGATGGCTCCTGGCCCCATCTGAGACACATGAGAAAGGGCTCTGCTTCCCGGTGTGTTCTTTTTTCACATGCTTAACATTCAAGAGGACCTGTGAGCACCTCCCTATCTAGGGATCTTCGTCCCGGGGAAGGTGGACACTGTAGCTGTAGCTCCGTGACACAGGGCTTGCCTCAAACCACTGGCCCGCTCAGAGCTGCTCCCTGCCAGAAGCAGCAGTGGGTGTGGACTGGGGACGTGCTGTTTCCCAAATGAGATAATCTCCCCCAGAGATCCCGCTAAGAAATGAGTGCTGTGCTCATAGCATGGAGACGACACTTTTCCACGGAAGCCCCCATGCTGCTGAAATCCTTCTCCTTTCCCTTCTGTGGCCAGTCTCTATCCAGTCTTCACATGAACAACGCCCTCTATCCCTTGAACCCCTCCCCTTTCTCTAGATTCCATCAGGAGAGAACATTTCTTCCTCCCGTTATTCCTCCCCATCTTCTCCTGTGAGCTGCGTTCTGACCTGCACAGAGGCGGGGGAAGCCAAGAGCAGCATCCAGAGACGAGGAAGGCCGGTGGCTGGCAGTGATATTATGATTGGAGGAATAAGGAGCAGGAGAGACTCCATAGAGCTTCCTTCAGAGAAAAAGGCAGGGGGATGAGGCCCAGTTCGCAGAGACAGGCAGTCCACCCAGGGGCGGTCATTTGGTAGGGAAGTAAGATGCTGATGATGTGATCAGAGAAGCTAGAAAACAGGGAGGTCTTTTGCAAGGGTAAAGAGGAGGGATGCATTCCTCTCCTGGAAAGACCCAAGTCTGGGCAAGTTTTCTCTAGCACACAGGAGGGTATCGGGGTGGTAGGAACTAGCTTGGCATCACCAGGCCAGCTCCAGTGGCAGCCTGCAACTCTAGCAGCAGAGCAGGCCCGGCTGGGTTCTATGCTGGGGCGAGAGGGGTTACAGCTCACCTTCATGAGGGGCTTGAGGCTGAGGGACCCTTGTCTGGACCCAGGTGCTGGAGGGGAAGGAGGGGATGCCCTCAGTCCCAGAAGCCAATCTGATAGAGGTTTGCAGAGGCACTGCCCGTCAAGCTGCCCAAGGGAGTGCCCCCAGTGCCCGTCTGCCTGCTCCTCCCCTCTGAGGGGAGATGGATTTGGAAATAAGTCCAGAGGAGGAGGAACACACAGACTCAGAACATCACTACTGGAAATGTCTGTAGACCGCCTGGCCCCACTTCCTCATTTTCTAGAGGAGGAGACAGAGGCCCAGAGAGGGAAAGTATCTTGTTTCAGGTCACACAACCAGTCGAGAAACCAGGTCTTCTGATGTCCAGCCTAGTTCTCACCACAGTGGTCTCAGCACGCAGGAGGGGGAGTTACACTCCCATGTCCCCTTTGTTGAGTCCTGGAACCAGCTGTCCTAAAGTCAGAAGTTCGTCCTGTGGCCTTTGACCTTAGCATTCTGCCCTCCAGCCCCACCTCCCCAGTGACCGTTCCTAGAAGACCTCAGGGAGACAAGCTCTGTTGTTCCAAGGCCACAGTCATGCCTCAAGGAGGTAGTGCTCCCTGCCTGCCGGCCACGAGTTTTGAATTAAGAGGGGGTCTGATGGCAGCCACGGTGCCCTCCTGCCCACTTGCCCTAAGTCACCTCACTGAGGTTTCAGCAGCACAGTCCAGCTCTGGGGCTAGGCTGGGCTTTCCATGGAAAGGTGACCACATTGCCTGGACCCTCACCAAAGCCTCTGTCTTTCTGACATCTGGGTGTGTCCAGAAGCCCCAGCCAGGGCAGAAGGGCCCTGTGGCCAAGTCTCCATGGTGCAGGCAAGGGGGGAGAGATTGAGCTGGGGCCGGGATGATGCCGAGCATTCGATAGTGATTTTCTTTCATTCTTTCCTTGGCTTGGGAATGCAAAATATTATCATTTTTGCCTGGAGATTTCCTTTCCTAAATGCACTTGGCTCCGGCCAACATTAAGATGAGTTTGCATTCCTCCACACTGCCTGGCTTCCAATTCTAAATTGTTTGCCGAGACTCGAGACAGATGCTCGAGTGCCGACAACTAGAAGTCAACTGCACATCTGCCCAAGGGAACCTCAGTGACACGGGCCGGGGTGGGTCTTCGATGTTACAGAGCAGGAGCCTCTCACTTTACAGATGGGGAAACTGAGGCCCAGAGAGGCATCGGGGCTCTCAGTGGACATCTGGCTGAGCTGATGACAAAGCTGAGATGAGAACCCCGATCACCCCCCCCAAGTCCAAACTTCTCTTGACTTCGCTTCAGGCTCTGTCGACTTACAAACATGACTGTTGCCTACCCAGTATGGCTGCAGGCTCTGAACACCACAAGTGGTGTCTCAGCCAGCTTGGCATCCCCACTTCCTATCACGGAACCTGGAGCTCCATAGAATCCAAGTAGAAGTTTCTTGATGTGAAGGGCCGTAGAGGGGAGTAACACAGAAGAAGTGGTGGTGAACATCGTTGGGTATGAAGACAGGCTGGTGACTTTGGACATATTGCCACCCTGCTCTAAGTCTTCTCACTTACAGCAACAAGGGTTTTAAACCCAATAGAGTGGTTCTCAAACTGTGTTCCAGGAAGCCCTAAGGTTTCAATGAAGTGTCTTGGGTCTGCTACTTAGGGTGGGAAACTCCTCCCTACCCCCTAGTCCTAACCCCAACGTCCAATTCTTGTGTCTGTTTTTTATGTATATAGTTTATTCAAAAAATGTGGGATTCACTATAGAAAAACAAAGTGGAAGCCAATAGATTATTTGATCTGGAAGATTCCTACTTGTTCTGAAAGATAAAATCATGGCTCATGCCTGAAGTCCCAGCACTTTGGGAGGCTGAGGTGGGTGGATCACTTGAGATCAAGAGATTGAGACCATCCTGGCCAACATGGTGAAACCCCGTCTCTACTAAAAATACAAAAATTAGCTGGCCGTGATGGCACGTGCCTGTAGTCCTAGCTACTCGGGAGGCTGAGGCAGGAGAATTGCTTGAACCTAGGAGGCGGAGGTTGCAGTGAGCTGAGATCACACCACTATACTCCAGCCTGGGTGACAGAGTGACACCTTGTCTCAAAAAAAAAAAAAAACACCTAATAAGTTACCCCTCCCTAATAACATTTGCTACATACTACCTTTGACCCAATGGTAGCTTGTGTGGTGGGCAGTTTCTGTCATGCCCCCTGGCAACTGGAAAGAGAGAAAATGGAGGCTCCATTCTGCGCAGAGCTGCTCCAGAGCCCAGAATCCGTGTGAGTACCTGGCTGACTGCTGGTCTGTGCCTGCCATTCTCTGAATGATTCGGGACAACCCAGCTATCAGACCTGGTGCATGGCTGAGGCAGGAAGAGGCCATACCTTGCTTGTTAGGCCACAGGCTAGGTCCAGGCCGAGCCCTGCCTGATGTTGGGCCTTCCTGATGAGATCTTGAGGAGGAAGTGATTGGGGTGCTACCCCAGAAACCACGAGTCCCCAAAGATCCCCAGCTCCCCTTTTCCTCACCCTTGTCCAAGCACTCTGTGAAACTGTTTCTCCTCCTCCCTGATGGCCCATCACTTAAGAGCTGAGCTGCATCAATTATCAATTGCTTTAATAATGTCCTGTAACAAGTAATACCCCCAAATCTCAGCAGCACATAATAATAATTGTTTAGTTCACATGTCTGTGGTCAGCTGGGGATGGGGAAGTGAACTGGTCCAAGCTAAGCTCAACTGAGTCGCTCTGCTGGGCTCACTGGGCTTGCTCGTGGCTTTGGGGGTGCTGACCTCAGCTAGGGTGGGCTGGGGCAACTCAACTGTGGCAGCTCTGCTCTGAATATCTCTCACTCTTCCTAGGGTCAGTGGACTAGCCGTCTCACACTGCTGCCAGAAGTGCAAGCAATCAGAAATAGACAAGGTGTCCTAAGGCCCAGGCTGGGAATAGGCACACATTATTTCTGCTCCTATGGCCTAGCCCAAAGTCAAGTGATTGGGGGAAATACACTCTGCTCTTTTAGAGGCAGGAATTGCAAAGTCCCAAGGCAAAGGGTGTGCATACAGAGAGGTGAAGAATGGAGACTAATGGTGCAAGCTGGAGCAGGACCACTTGGTTTTGTATCCCAGCTCTGCCACCCACTAGATGCGTGACTTGGGGCGATTTACACGATCCCTGTGCCTCTAGTTCCTCACTTCAGTCACAAAGTGGCTTCCTCTGGCCATCAGCTCCCATCTGCTGCTTCATCCAGACTTTTAAGCTCTTGGGACTCTGGCTCTGTCCTTCTGGTATACCTGGTCTTCTGTGCTCTGCCTGTTGTGATCACAGAGCCACCAATGAGTGCTGTAGCGAGCAGAGGGCGTGGGCCCAGCATGGGTGAGTTTTGAAGAAGAAGGGGCGTGTGGGAGGGGGATAAGCCTGGGTGAGGCCACTCTAGGGTTGTCGTTGTTGATAATATGTTTTTGTTGATGTTGTTAGAGCTGAATTTTCTACTTTAGCTCAACACATTTTCCTGAGCACTTTGTGTGCCAGGCCTTACGGTGGGATAAAGGGATAAATAGAACCTGGTTCTCCTCCTCACATTGCTCAGTCCTATGATGGGGAGAAGACTGCGAGGAATCAGCTCTGCTCAGTGTACACATCTAATCCTATTGCTTAAATATTCACTCAACACCCTCCGTGTGGCGATGCAGGCAGAGTTGCTACCCGTGAGATGCTCATAGTCCACTGTGAGTTTCCTGTTGGCCAAGCAGCTGCCCGTGGGGGTGGACCCGCACACTCTCCCCACCTGCCTGGGGGCTTTCCAGGGTGAGGGCATAGTTACTAGGTCTCCTGTGAGAGCAGCAGGTCCCCGAGAGCAGGATCCCTGCTTCTCTCCAGAGTTAGAGGGCTCCTCAAGCTCTTCTGCAGTGAAGGCCTTCTTCCTTCATCAAGGTATCAGAGGAGGAAGTGCATTTGTGCTGAGGTTTGAAGGTGATGGGACGCTCATCAGAGAGGCTCGGGCAGAGGAAATGGCACGTGCAGAGACCCTGGGGCAGAGGAAGCAAGGTGCATCTAGGGGAGCAGAAAAGGGACCTAGAGGAAAACTCACACAAGACACGGCTGGGGAGAGGCTGAGGGCCATGGGGCCACATGGAACATTTTGGCCTTTCTCCCAAGATCCCTGGGACGCATTTTGGAAGGAGGAGGAGAGGCAGGGAAATGGAGCAGCCCAGCAGAGTTTCCTTAAGCTGGAGCGAACGCTCCCTGAGGAGCTATTGAATGGCCTTAGCCACATGCTGGCCAGCAGCCCTCAGCACCTGGGACCAGGACTGCCCTGCCTGGTGATAGGCAGCGGCCTCCACCTTAACCTGCTGGGAATGGAGTGGCTTTGAGAACTGTGAGCCCCAAGTGATGCTCTGGCTTGAAGCTGTGGTTTCCATCCCTTCTTGAGAAGTGCTAAGTGCTCTTGCTAGAAGCTTCTCTGACCATGTCCCCTCATCCTTCCCTTGCCCTGTCTCACTAGGGCCTATTACAGGAGCCTAGACTAGGGTCCTCGGGCTTCCATTAACACTCCCAAACCTACCATTGCCTTCTTCCTAGATACCTCTTTGAAATGACGGCCTTGGGCAGCAGAGCAGGAAGCCCCGTATCTTCCTTACTCACCGGGGCAGAAGGGGCAGCAATGCAGAGCATGTGGAGAGCCAGCCGTCTGAATTTCTTCCTCACTTTTGAATGGGTGGCTTTTTCCTGCATACCAGCAAGAGGTTCACTTTGCCATATCTCTTTGCTTAAGCGAGTTTATGGTCTTTTCTCCCTCCTCCTCTCCTTATCTGTGATTTGCTTTTAGACATGAAGATTCCTGGGGCCCAAGTAAAACTGGGAAGAGGGAGATAATACCAGAGATTCTTAGTGATAAACCCCACCTCCCTCACCCCATCCCAGTATTCTCCATCCAAGGAAAATGAAATGTCTTGCTTACACAGGTGCAGCTGCAGCATGGAGCAGAGCCCAAAGAACTGGAGACCTGGGGCTAGGCAGCGGGGAGGCTGCTGGGAGGCGTTCATGCTTAGGTTCCACAGAGTGGCTTCCTCTGGTCATCAGCTCCAACCTGGTGCTTCACCCAGACCTTCAAGGCCCTTGGGACTCTGGCTCTATCCTTCTGGTATACCACTTGCTGTGATCAGGGAGTCACCAATCAGTTCTGTATTGAGCAGGATCTTAGCGCATGTGGCTGGGGTGGATGAGTTTGAGTGTGCGGGAGGGAGACAAGCCTGGGTGAGGCCACTCCAGGGAGGACTCAAGTGACTGAGGACAGTGGGTGGCTCAAAGGGGAGAGGAAGAAGGCCTAATGGTAATGGGCTGGACAGCACGGGACCTATGAGGCCTCAAAGTCATCACGGGTGCTTCCTAGCCGTATGACCTTGGCCAGCTGCTGACTTTCTTTGTGCCTCAGTTTCCTCATCTTTAAAATGAGAATAATAATATACTTACTCCAAAAGTTTGTTAACAAACATTGACTGCATTTAGAATAGAGCTTGGTACATAGTGAGAGCTTTGTGCATGTGCGCGATTATTTTTATTATTGTTATCTAAGTAGTAGGGGACTATCAGTTTCTAAGTCAGGGAGCTAGGAGGTAAACTAAGGCAGGAGGAGCCAACAGGTACTGATTCTGAGAACAGAGTCTCAGAAGGTGAGAAATCTAGTAGGCAAATCTATCTGCATCTTTTAGGTACTGGGCAAAGATAAAAGCCATTCATGGATCTGGCCTTGAATAGCATATAACCTAAGAGAGTGAGGCAGATGGGGAGGCAGCTGTTATCCAAGTCAGGGAGTGGCAGAGCTATGAGCAGCCCATGCTGACGGCCCCAGAGGAAGGACCACTATGCAGCAGAGGTATCGTCAGAGGTAGGCCTTGGAAGTGTAGGATGAAGGGAGGAAAGGCCTTCCAGGCATGGTGAACCGCATGAGGCCAGCCCAGAGAACATCGTGATCCAGTCCAATTCAACCAAGATGGATTGAGTGCCTTCCCTGCACCAGGCACTGCCAGAGGTTTGCTACTCCCTTTAGTCTTGCCAACCACTTTTCCGGATATTCCTGTTTTATAGCGGAGTAAACTGAGAATCAGAAAGGGGGAGTAACTCCCCAGGGTCACCCACTTAGTGAATGAGTGCTGGAGCCAGGCTTCTAACCAAGTCCTCCCTGAACTGAAAGCCCACCTCTCTTCACGCCTGGCCTGACTCTCAAGGAGCCTGGCAGGATGGCAGGAGGAGCCAGGCAATTCCCGACACCTCCACCCAGGTAGGCTGTTCTCTTCTCTTCCCTGGCTCCACATTTGCACCAGGAAAGCCTGCCTAGCACCTTTGGGCCACTGCGCCTGTTCCTCCACATGGCCCTTCAAGGCCAGAATCCCACCTCCAGAAGCTTCCTGAGCACCCAGCCCACAAGGTCCTTCTCTCTAACAAACGCAGCGTCTGCTTACGGGGCACACTTGCACTCCACGTGCTTCCTGTGAGCCACTGTCCCAAGCTGGTGGGACTCATCCTCTCTTCTTGTCTTGTCCTCCATTCATCCCCTGTGCTAAGTGCTAGATCTAGCAATGAATAGCGAACAGACCCCATCCTGCCCTGGTGGAGCCTGGGTCCTGATGTGGGAGATAAGAGTGATCAGTCACATCCATGGAGTAGAATTACTGACTGTGATAAGAAAAGGAGAGGTCACCAGTCACCCATTAGTAAAGCACAGGGGTGATGAGATCATTAAGCAAGAGCTGATGTAATCAAGGTATCAGGGAAGCTTCCCAGGGCAGGCCAGGGGAGAATGTGCATTTGTGCTGAGGTTTGAAGGTGATGGGAAGCTCATCAGAGAAGCTCAGGCAGAGGAAATGGCACGTGCAGAGGCCCTGAGGCGGAGAAAGCAAGGTACATCTGGGGGAGCAGAAAAGGGACCTAGGAAAACTCAACACAAGACAAGGCTGGGGAGAGGCTGAGGGCCATGGGGCCACATGGAACATTTTGGACTTTCTCCCAAGATCCCTGGGAAGCATTTTGGAGGAGGAGAAGCAGGGAAATGGAACAGCCCAGCAGAGTTTCCTTAAGCTGGAGCGAACGCTCCCTGCAGAGCTGTTGAATGTTCTTAGCCACGCATTGGCCAGCCACCCTCAGTACCACCGCCTGGTGGTAGGTGGCAGCCTCCACCTTAACCTGCCAGGAGTGGAGTGGCTTTGAGAACTGCGAGCCCCAAGTGATGCTCTGGCTTGATGCTGTGGTTTCCATCCCTTCTTGAGACTGACTGATGCTTTTTTCAAAAGACAGGCAAGATTCTATGAAAGGGAGCAACAGTTGATGTAACTTTGGCCACGGCCCACAGGAGAGCAGCCCAGGAATTGTGGTTTTTTTACCCCCTCTGTCATCAATATCAAGAGCAGAACAGTGGCACGCTGCCCAACCAGGCTCCCAACATCTCGGTCTGTTCATTCCCATCACAACAACTTTATTTTGTCTTGTTGGTATTTGGAGGTCATCAGTCTCTGAGAAAAGCACATTTCCCAAACATGAAACCCATCTACCATAAAAGGAGGAGGCCAGAGATCTTGTCAGGACCTGAGGTCGGAGACGGACTTGAATGACATCATTTTTAGGAAATCTACTCTCTGGTTGGTTCGGTTTGGTCAGAAGCAAATACCAACTGGTCTCTGGGGAAGAAACCAGTACTTCGTAATTTAGTGCCTCTTCCCTGTGGCCAGATTCCACTAATCCTGGCCCCAGTGAGGTTGGGGCTCTGTCTAGGACTAGTCCTGCCTCCCTCTGGGCCTCCAGCACCCCCTCCCTGGGCACCTCACTTTGGCTGCAGGATGGAACGCAGGTGTCCAGCTTTCTCTCCCATCGAATCTCCCAACTGGAACCCAGAGGCAGAGGTGGTGGGATCTAGGGCAGGAAGCGGAGACCCCCTTCTATGAAAAGAATTTTCCCTTCTCCCCTGTGAGTCCTTCTCATGATAGGCTGATCTAGAGAGGAAAGGGAACACATCACCCTGGCACCCCAAGCTATGGGGTCAACTTTCTAGCTAATCTGTTCCCAACTGAGTGATTTGGGGCAAACTGTTTAATCTCCCAGAGGTGTGATCACATCTGTCTCACAGGGTTGGTGTGAGATTTAATTGTTAATGTGAAACTAGTGGTTAGATGCCTGGAATCATACCTGGAATATATCACTGCTCAGTGTTCCTTCCTTTTTCCTTTTCCTCACTGAGGGGAGAGGTTATCCCGGCCAAATGAGGGCCATGGTCTCTAACTCTTCAGTCAATCAATATCTATGAGCTGGAACTTCATTCAAGGCACTGAAGTTAACAGCAGTGAGAACACAGCAGAGTCCCGTGGCAGTTAGAGACTATGGGAATATTCTAAATAACAACCACGTGACGATAAATACATGTCATGTGTTTGCGATAAGTGCTATGAGGAAAAATGGGGCGGAGGAAGGGATCCCTGGGGTGCTGTGGTGGCCTGGTGATTGACAAGATGCCATTGAAACAGAGATTCTGAGACTGGAGGGAGGGAGCCTTGCAGGTAATGGGAGGAAGAGCATTTCAGGAAGAGGGAACAGCCACAGCAAAGACACTGGGCAGAGAACGAGTCTGACGTTGGAAGGACAGTGAGAGGGGTCAGTGTGGCTGGAGCAGAGGAGGAGGAGAGGATAGAAATTAGTGGGGCAGAGTGAATGGGATGAGGTCATGGAGGGCCTTGCAGTGAGGAGTTTGACCTTGGCTTCGATGGGGTGGGAAACTCATCAATAGAGGGGATGGAGCTGAGGGGTGATGGGGTCTAACAGGTCTTAGAAGGGTCCCTCTGGCCATAGTTGCACAAGAAGCACTGATAGAGGCCACGGGGTGGAGAAGACCCCAAAGACACCATCTGTGGCTTCATCTTCACTAGCCCGCACCCCTCTATAGGCCTGGAAGTGGTAGGTTGTCTGAATTTCCTGACAGTGAAAACATCCCTTCCTCTTCCTGCTGGGATCAGATGCAGGAAGGGGAGGACCTAGTCTGCAGTGGGCACCAGGAAGCCAAAGTGTTGTCCATAATCAGGGTGTGTGTGGCCTATGCATGTGTGTGTCTGTGTGTGTGCACATGAGTGCATGAAACATGCGTGTCTGTGAGTGTATGAGTTGTACACGTGTATGTGCATGTATGTGTGTTCATTCCTGGGACAGATTTGGAGAGAGGATGAGCTTCTCTCTTCCACTGCAACACTACTTCTGAAACCCCCCGTGCCCACCAGGCTCCCAGCTCTGCACAGGTGACATTGGTGCCTCTCTGTCTCTCTCCTCTGTGACATGCCTTCACTGGCGGGGACCTGGGTTCTTCATGACCCTGTGCTCACCTGACCAGAGTCCTCTTCTCCAAGGCTGCCTGCTGCTCACCAGGCTGTTAAGTTCATTCATGGCATGGGCTTTGTAAACAAGGCACTAGCAGGCCCACATACCCTTCTTTCCCAACCTCCTGTACCCAAAGCAGGTACTGCTATCAGTCACACTCCTCTTGCCCACGGAGCCCAGACTTGACCTCAAAATCTTTCCCCAGTGCTCCAGAAATGCTAACGATCAATTGGCATGTTCAATAAGATAACAGGTATCTAACATCCCTACTTGCAGGTCCCTCAGTTTTACCTCTGGGGACTTTAATTCTATGACTCTAATGATGGAACTTTTGGCCACTGTATCCGTTTGCTGAGCAGGGCACAGCGGGGCGGCTATGGGAAAAATCACTTGTTTCTATACAATAGGTTTTATTCAAGTTGGTGCTGCAGGGCTTCACCCTTGAATACTGAACAGGGGTTAGTGCCCAGGGAAAGGAGAGTGGGGCACTCACAGGTCCAAGCCTAAAGTTCAGAGCCCCTACCCAGTGGGCTTGGGACCATGGGCACGTCAGTTAATCTCTCTGACCCTCGGTTTTCCCTTTGGGGCCTACTTTATGGGATTGTCATGGAGATCAAATGATAACATACACGTGAATCGTCTTTGAAACTTACTAAGTACCCTGCATGTGAAAGGGGCAACAATGATAACAGGTCTATTCTGCCAATTCGTTTTCACTTATCTAAAAGTTTTGGCTCATGGCAAGATCCCACCCCTCGTATCTAATGCATCCCAAGTTTGGTGGTCTTGTGAGTGGTGACAACCAGGCAGAGGTGTGACTTGGATGGGTATCAAGGCCAGATGTGCCCTGAAAATGCGCTGTGGAGGGGAGGCGTCACAGAGTAGGTGTCTGAGGTCCTAGTTCTGATGCAACCATTGACCTGCTGTGCACCCCTGGACAAACCTCTTAACCTCTCTGGTGCTGTACCAAGTGCATCTGCCAAGTAAGTCACTCATTCTCCAAGGTTCTGTGAGAGCAAAGGAAACCAAAAGTGCTATACAGATGTGAGTTGCTATTTTATTTCTTGTGATTTGCCCAAAGGGGTAAAGCATTTGGCTCCACACAGGCTTCCCGCCAGGAAGAATTAGTTAATTGGCCAGTGACTTAAACAAACAGGGGCAACCCTTTGGGCCAGAGCTAAAGGGCCGTGGGGCTTTCTCCGTGCTCTGCTTTAGCCACCCCAGCCAAGCAGAAGCCCCTGCCGAAGCCAGACGAAGCTTTGCCAGCTGGTTCAGAGGGAGCTCAGTGCTGGAGCCTGTGGCCACTAGGACCTCAGGCTTGCAGGGGAGGGTTGATGTCAGTTCCCTGACTCTTCAGCAGATAGGGGAGGGGGTAATGAGGGCAGGAGGAGGGAAGAGAAGGGAGAGCAGGAGAGAGGAGGAAAAAAAAGAGGAAACCAGCAAAAGCCAGAAGAAGCAGGTGGGAGGAAGGAGTGATGGAGACGGAGGTAAACTGTTTCTCCCTGACAGTATCAGGAGTGCTTTGGCCCTTTGGGCAAATCACAAGAAATAAAATAACAACTCACATCTGTATAGTGCTTTTGGTTTCTGGGTCTCCTCACATCTGCCATCGTTTGCTCTCACAGGACCTTGGAGAATGAGTGAGCATCATCCTCACTTGGCAGATGCACATGGTACAGCACCAGAGAGGTTAAGGGGTTTGTCCTGGGGTGTACAGCAGGTCATTGGTAGCATCAAAGCAGGTTGATGAGAGCAGGTTTTATGCCTCCCCTGTCCATATACAGGGTCTGTATCAGGCCTTTCTTTGTGGGGCTTACAGCAATACCTGAGACTGGGTAATTTAGAAAGAAAACAGCCCAGCCAGCATGGTGAAACCCTGTCTCTACTAAAAAATATATATAAAAATCAGCCAGGCACGGTGGCATGTGCCTGTAGTCCCAGCTCCTTGGGAGGCTGAGGCACAAGAATCGCTTGAATCTGGGAGGCGGAGGTTGCAGTGAGCCAAGACCGAGCCATTGTACTCCTGCCTGAGCCACAGAGTGAGACTCTGTCCTCGGAAAAAAAAGAAAAAAAGAAGGAAAAGAAAAGAGGTTTATTTTGGCTCATAGTTCTGCAGGCTGTACAAGAATCATGGCACCAGTTTCCGCTTCTGATGAGGGCCTCAGGGAGCTTCCACTCACGGTGGAAGGCAAAGGGGAGCCAGCATGTCACATGCAAGAGTCAGAGCAAGAAAGAGGGCGAGGAGGGCCACACTCTTAAACAGCCAGATCCACGGGAACTCAGAGTGAGAACTCACTCATCACCAGGGGGATGGCACCAAGCAATTCATGAGGGATCCGTCCCCATGACCCAAACACCTCCCACCGCGCCCTACCTCCAACACTGGGAATCGCGTTTCAACATGAGATTTGGGAGAGATGCACATCAAAACCATATCGGGCTCCTCCAGGCCAGGGGTGGGATCTCTCCCATCAGACAGGGCCCTTCCAGACAGGGACCATGTCAGCCACCTCATACAGGGACTCCCCAAGATGAAGAAACATGCTCTCCCCACAGCCAATACCCTCCTGCGTCGTGACCTGCCGGTGGGTCCTGACACAGCCCAAGTCCTACACCTCTGCCTGTCTGACTCCCCTCCTTTCTCTTCTCTCTCCTCTACCCCCACCTCAGGGTTCACGGACACCTTCAACATGGACACCAGAAAACCCCGGGTCATCCCCGGCTCCAAGACCGCCTTCTTTGGCTACACGGTACAGCAGCACGAAATCAGTGGCAATAAATGGTGAGTGAGAGCGGCCGCCCGCACCCAGCCCTGTACCATTCCACACCCGCCCCTCCATCCTGCCCCTGTGCCCCGAGGTTGCCCCACTGGCCCTCACATGGAGACTGCCATTTCCAGTGACTTGGCTCTGTCCCAGCAGGTCAGAGGCTGCACAGGCTCTGCTCCTGACTATGAAAGCTTCCGTGTTCAATCTCTCAAGCCCTCTATCTTCTCATCTGTGAAATGGGGATGAATGAGCCCTCCTTCTCTGGGTTATGTGACAGCGCAGGTAGCAGGCACCTGGGGACCAGTTGTTAGCCCCTGGTCCTGTCTACCTGGACAGCTGCTGGAGGTATCTCTGAGAGGGTAGATGTGTGTGTTCTCAAGCTGAAACACCGGCAGCGATGGGGCAAAGGGGTGGGAGAGCCAGACCAAGTGGAGGGAGAGGGTGGGAAAGATCCCCAGGAGACTTCCAGGGTAGGGGCAATCAGGAAGAAGAAAGGATTCGCCTGTAATTTTAAAAGTAACTTTATTTCAACATATTTTATCATCTGATTCACTCATTTCAAGTATTCAAGTCAATGTTTTTTTAAATGAAAATCTACCATGTTGTAAATCATAAAGCCATCACCACAAATCAGTTTTAGAATATTTTTATCACCCAATAAGATCTCTCACCACATTTACTATTAGTCATCCTCCTCCCCACTTGGTCTTTAGCCAGCAGAGGCAAGGTCTTCCTTCCTTCCTGGGATGGAGGGGACCAGGCCTCTGCATGGCCCTTTTAGAAGCCCTTGCACGGTCAAGCAGCCACATTTACACTGGTGATCAATGTTTTACGCTGCCCGCTGCCCGCTCTGGCCCCCGTCTACCCTCCTCAACCTCTTCCGCTTCTTGAGCTCCCCCCACCCCCTAACTTGTACTCAATGCGGCAGCCACATGGCAGGATCGCAGCACTCCCGGTCCCCCAGACCTTCTTCAGACATACTCTTCCCTTCTGTGATGCCCTCTCCTGACTTCTCTGCTCACCCCACCACCATCTAGCTAATTCGTTCATATTCTTTTTTATTTTTGCAAAGAAATATCTTGTTATCTTTCTACCTAGGTAACATACATACAATAAAGTGTAGATGTCTTGAGTGTAGGGCTTAGTGAACTTCCAGATGAAATACACTCATGTAATCACCTCCCAGAGATATACACCATTTCCAGCTTCCCAGAAGGTGGTGCCCAAGCACTCCACCCAGTCAGCGCCTCTCCGGGTACCCACTATGCTGACTCCTATCTCCATGGATTAGTTTTGAACTTCACATAGGAGAAATCATGCAGTAGGTGCTCATTTGTATCTGACCTCTTTCACGTAACGTTATGCCTGTGAGGTTCAACATGCGGTTAAATGTACCATACTTCATCCTTCCATTGATGAGTAGTATTCCCTTGTATTAATCTACCACAGTGTATTAAAGTTTAGTGTTTATTTTACTCTATTTGGATTGTTTCCGTTTTGGGCTATTGCAAATAAAGCTACTATTGGCATTCACGTACATGTTTTTTGATGGGCATATGTACTCACTTTTACTGGGATTATACTCAGGGATAGAAATTGCTGAGCGAAAGGGTAGTTATGTGTTTGACTTTAGTACGACTTACCAGCCATTGGTTTCAAAGGGGTTTACTGATTTAAACTCTAGTAAAATAACAGAGTTCTGGTTGTGACATGTCTTCATTAGCACATGACACTATCTGCCATTTTCATCTTCGTCATTCTAGTTGTGTTTGGTGGTATCTCATGGTGGGTTTAATTTGCATTTCTCTATTTACTAATGATGTTAAGCAACTTTTCGTAAATTTAATGGCCATTTTTATATCCCCGTTTGTGAAATGCTATATCAGGTCTTCTGCCTATTTTAAAGACTGTGTTGTGTGTCTTTTTCTTATTGATCAAAGGACTTTAAATGTATATGTATATTCTGTATACACATCCTTTGTCAGATAGAAGCATTGCAAATATCTGTTCCCAGTCTGTGGCTTGCCTTTTCATTCTCTTAATGGTATCTTTCATAAACAAAAGTTCTTCACTTTAATAAAGTCTAATTTACCAATATTTTTTAGAGTTAGTGCTTTTTGTGTGTCCCATTTAAGAAATCTTCACCTCTCCCCATATCATGAAGATATTCTTCTTTTTTGGGGTGGATTGTTTTTGTTTTCGTTTTTGTTTTTGAGACTGAGTCATACTCTGTTGCCAGGCTGGAGTTCAGCGGTGTGATCTCAGCTCACTGCAACCTCTGCCTCCCGTGTTCAAGCAATTCTCCTGCCTCAGTGTCCCGAGTAGCTGGGATTATAGGCCCTCGCCACTACACTCAGCTAATTTTTTGTGTTTTTAGTAGAGACAGGGTTTCACCATGTTGGCCAGGCTGGTCTCGAACTGCTGACCTCGTGATTTGCCCATCTTGGCCTCCCAAAGTGCTGGGATTACAGGCATGAGTCACTGCACCCAGCCATCTCTGTTTTCTTCTAGAAGCTTGATGCTTTGACTTTGTCGTTTAGATCACTGATTCATCCCAAATTAATGTTTGTGTAAGGTGTGAGATGAAGGTCAGAGGTTTTTTTTTTTTTCATATAGATAGCCAATAGATCTGGCACAATTTGTTAAAGACTATTTTCCCCGTTGAATTCTAGTGTCATCTTTGTTGAAATTCAAGTGACCGTAGATATAAATGGGCCTATTTGACTCTATTTGATTCCATTTGTCTATTTAAACTTGAACAAACAAAAAGCTGCTTTTTTATTTCAACTTTTATTTTAGATTCAAGGGGTGCATGTACCGGTTTGTTACATGGGTATATTGCATGGGGCAGAGGCGTGGGGTACAAGCCATCCTGTCACCCAGGCAGTGAGCTAGCCAATAGGTAGTTTTCAACTCTTGTTCCCTCCCTCCCTCCCTCCTTCCCCACTCTAGCAGTCCTCAATGTCTATTGTTCCCATCTTTATGTCCATGTGTACCCGGTGTTTAGCTCCCACTTATAAAAGTGAGGACACGTGGCATTTGGTTTTATGTTTCTGTGTTAATTTGCTTAGAATAATGGCATCCATGTTGCTGGAGGTGACATGGTTTCTTTTTCATGGTTTCATAGTGTTCCACGGTGTCTATGTACCACAGCTTCTTGATCCAATCCACCATTAATGGGCATCTAGGTTGATTCCATGTCTTCGCTATTGTGAATAGTGCTGTGATAAGCATACGAGTGCATGTGTTTGGGATAAATGATTTATCTTCCTTTGGGTATATATCCAGTAATGGGATTGCTGGGTCAAATGCTAGTTCTATTTTTAGTTCTCTGAGAAATTGCCAAACTCTGAACTAATTCACATTCCCACCAACAGTATATAAGCATTTCCTTTTCTCTGCACCCTTGCCAACATCTGTTATTTGGGAGCATTTTAATAATAGCCATTCTGACTGCTGTGAGATGGCAGCTCACTGTGGCTTTCATTTGCATTTCTCTGATGGTTAGTGACGTTGAGCATTTTTCCATGTTTGTTGGCCACTTGTATGTCTTCTTTTAAGAAGTGTCTGTTCATTTCCTTTGCCCCCTTTTAATGGGTTTGTTTTTCTTTGACAAGAATGGTTTAGCTATGAAAGATCCTTTATGTTTCCATATGAATTTTTAAGTCAGCTTGTCAATTTTCCTCCAACAAAATTTGCTGAGATTTTCACTGGAGCTGTACTGAATTTATATATCCAAGTTTATGGATAAATTTAAGGGAAAATGAAATCTTAGTAATATTGAGACTTCCAATCTACTAGCATATATATCCTGCCATTTATTCAGTTTTTAAAATTTCTCTCAGTAATGCTTTGAAATATTCAGTGTAAGTTTTTACATATCTCTTATTGCATTAGTAAAATATAAAATATATTTACATTTTATACTATTAAAAATGAACTATTCTTATTTCATGTTATACTATTTTCATTTTACACTATAAATATATATTATGTTTAATATAAACCATATATTTAATGTAAATATGTTTATATTCCTATTTATATTTATGCTATTAAAAATATGTCATTTTCTTTTTTTTTTAATTTATTTATTTAACTTTAGGTGCATACTATATCCAGCATTTCTCCCCATGTTATCCCTCCCCACCCCCCGCTGACTCTCCCCTACCCCCCACCAACCACCCCTGGTGTGTGATGCTCCTCTCCCTGAGTCCACAGGTTCTCATTGTTCAATACCCACCTATGAGTGAGAACATGCGGTGTTTGGCTTTCTGTTCTTGTGTCAGTTTGCTGAGAATGGTGCTTTGCAGATTCATCCAAGTCCCTATAAAGGACACGAACTCATCGTTTTCTATGGCT
>CAUYLG010048253.1:0-21722 GCA_963573385.1 Cacajao melanocephalus | reverse complement strand
ATCTAGTTTTCCCACACCATTTGTTGAAAGACAGTCCCTTCCCTGATTGAATAGTCTTGGCATCCTTCTTGAACTCATTTGACCATATGTGTAAGAGTTTCCTTCTGCACTCCATATTCCATTCAACTGATCTCTCTGTATGTCTTTACTGCTGTACCACACTTTTGACCACTGTAGCCTTTTTTTTTTTTTTTTTTTTTTTTTGAGAGGAGTCTTGCTCTGTCACAAGGCTGGAGTGCAGTGGTGAAATCTTGGCTCACTGCAACCTCCGCCTCCTGGGTTAAAGCGGTTCTTCTGCCTCAGCCTCCCAATTAGCTGGGACCACAGGTGCGTGCCACAAAACCTGGCTAATTTTTGTATTTTTAGTAGAGATGGGGTTTCACCATGTTGGCTAGGATGGTCTTGATCGCCTGACCTCATGATCAGCCTGCCTCAGCCTCCCAAAATGCTGGGATTACAGGCATGAGCCACCATACGCAGCCCACTGTAGCTTTCAATAATACATTTTGAAATTCGGAAGTAAAAGACTTCCAACTTTGTTGTTTTTTTTCAAGATTGCTTTGGCTATTTGGGATCTCTTGAAATTGCATATAAACTTTACACAATTTATAAGGATGGATTTTTCTATAATTGGAAAAATGTCACTAAGATTTTGAGAGCAATTAAACTATACCTGTAGATCACTTAGTTTCATTAAGATGTCAATATGACTCAAAGTCTTATAATCCGTAAGTATGAGATGCCTTTACATTTGTTACACAACCGGTCTCTGGAACTCAAAATCCTGGCAGGTCTTTGCCTCCTGATTGAGTTTATTCCTGTTTTATTCTTTTGGATGCTATTGTAAACTTTTTTTTTTTTTTTTTTTTAATATAATTTCTTGGTTTGTTGCCCAGGCTGGGGTACAGTGGCTACTCACAGGCATACTTGTTATAAAAACTGACAGCATTGACCTCCCAGGCTCAAATGATTCTCCTGCTTCACCCTCCCAAGTAGATGAGATTACAGGTGTTTGTTTGCCACCATGCCTGGTTAAGTTTTATGTTTTTAGCAGAGATGGGGTTTCCCCATGTTAGCCGGGCTGGTCTTAAACTCTTGACATCAGGTTACCTGCCTGTCTCGGCCTCCCAAAGTGCTGGGATTACAAATGTGAGCCACCACCTCCAGCCAGCTTTTTTTAAATGTAGGCATGTACAGCTATAAATTTCCCTCACAGCACTGCTTTGGCTGCATCCCATAACATTTGATGTGCTGTTTTGTCTCAAAATACTTGGTAATTTTCCTTACTTTTTTTCTTTGATCCATAGTTTTGTAGTATGTTGAGTTCCCATAGATTTGTGAATATTCCAGTTTTCCTTCTGCTATTAAAATTTCAGTCCTTTAAAATGTATTAAATCTTGCTTTCAGGCCTAATATATCTTTCCTAGAGAACATTCCACATGTACTTTGAAGAATGTGTATTCTGCTGCTGGGTGAACTCATCTGTGTGTCTGGTAGGTCCAATTTATCTATAGTATTGTTCAAGCTCTGTTGCCTTCTTGATCTGCTGTCTGGGTGTTGTATCCATTATTGAAAGTCAGTTATTGGGCCAGGCACAGTGGCTCATGCCTGTAATCCCAGCACTTTGGGAGGCCAAGGCAGGTGGATCACTTGAGGTCAGGAGTTTGATATCAGCCTGGCCAACGTGGTGAATCCCTGTCTTTACTAAATATAGCTGGGCATGGTGGCATACACCTGTAATTCCAGCTACTCTGATGCTGAGGCACGGGAATCACTTCAATTCAGGAGGTTGCGGCTGCACTCCAGCCTGGGAGACAGATTGTGTCTCAAAAAAAGTTACAAAGTGAGTTGTTGAAATTTTCTACAATTTTCATAGAACTGTCTGTTTCTCCTTTCATTCTGTGAGTGTTTGCATCATACATTTAGGATCTCTGAGGTGCATTGCATGTACCTTTATAACTGCTGCATCTTTTTGGTGAAATGACTGTTGTTATCTTAAAACAGCTTTTGACCTTAAGTTTATTTAGTCTGAGATTAATCTAGCTCCTCCTCCTTTTTTCAGTTACCATTTGCATGGAGTATTTTTTTTCTTCCTTTCACTTTCAACCTATGTGTAAATCTCTTACAGTCTTTTGATTGTGGAAATAGTTTGCATTTTTAAAGATTATCATCTGATGAAACTCAATAGCCTCGTGGGTGACTGTGCCATGAGGCCCACAGCCAGGGACTAAGGTGAGCAGTTGTTCTAGGAGGACTCCAGCACACCAATTATGGCACCTCCCTGTGCCACTCTGTGGATTGTTTTCTGCATGGCTTATGGTTTCTTTTCATTTCCTTCCTTCTGCCTTCCTTTATGTTTGAATTTTTTGTGTGACACACTTAGAATGCCTTCTCACTTCCTTTTATGTACATGCTATATTTTCTTTGTAATTACCATGAGGATTATATAAAACATCCTGAAGTTGTAGCAGTTGATTTTAAACTAGCAAGTTCAATCACATACAAATACTCTACTCCTTGACAGCTCTGCCCAGTCCTATATTGTCACAAAGTATATCTTTTTCAGAGAGAAGGTCTCACTCTGTCACCCAGGCTGGAGTGCACTGTCACTGTCATAGCTCATTGTAACCTGAAGCCCCTGGACTGAAGGGATCCTCCATAGCTGAGACTACAGGTGTGCACGCCCCCACCCCCATATCTTTTTTACATATTTAACATAGGCTTATGATTAGACATCTTTTAAATCCAATAAAATAATTAAAATCAGAGATGTGAATCAAAATTCCAATAATACAGGTCCTTATATGTGGCTTCAAATGTCCACCTAGCATCTTTTTGTTTTGACTTGAAGGATTCCCTTGAGCATTTCTTGCAGGGCAGATCCCAATGTAATGAACTCTCTCAGCTTTTGTTTATCTTAGAATGTCTTAATTTCTCTGGTCAGGTGCTAGGTGGAAGGATCACATGAGGTCAGGAGTTCAAAACCAGCTGGCCAACATGATAAAACCCTGTCTCTACTAAAAATATGAAGTGGTGGCGGACACCTGTAATCCCAACTACTTGGGAGGCTGCACCACTGTACTCAAGCCTGGAAGACAGAGCAAGACCCTATCTCAAAAAGATAATAAGAAAGTGTCTTAATATTCTTTTTTTTCTTATGAGAGTTCATAAGATGCCTTTATTTTGCAACTTAGAACCACCTTTAAATTTGTCCTTCAAAAGTTAACTGTAATTGGTGACTGCTTTTCTTAAATACTTCTCTGGTGTCCAAGAGAGGGAAAGAATTTAGCCCTTGATTTAAAGTAAATAAACCCAGCCAGACGCGGTGGCTCAGCACTTTGGGAGGCCGAGGGAGGTGGATCACGAAGTCCGATGTTTGAGACCATCCTGGCCAACATTGTGCAACCCCGTCTCCACTAAAAACAAAAAAATTAGCTGGGTGTGGTGGCACGTGCCTGTAATCCCAGCTCCTCAGGAGGCTGAGGCAGGAGAATTGCTGGAACCCGGGAGGAAAATGTTGCAGTGAGCCGAGATTGCTCCACTGCACTTCAGCTTGGGCAACAGAGCAAGACTCCATCTCAAAAAAAATAAGTAAACCCCGAGAGGAAGGGAGAGGACCTTAATTGCAGATAATACTGCATTGTTACCCTGTGGCTATAAATCTTCTGAGGTGCCTGTCCTCCCAGATGTTCTGTTAATAGCTGTAGTAGCCGACACTTCTGTATTTACACAGTCAGAGCAATGAGTGCTTCTGCTTGATTCCAGATTCTCCAAGCTTCCCGTGCAGCCACAACGCCTCCTGTCTTGGCACTTCATGAGTCCAATGCTGATTCCCGAGAGGATCCGGTTGGTAGAGCGTGACCTTATTCCTGCCTCTACGCCTTGCTTTATTCGCAGCAGCCACCACCTTTTTGGCACTAGAACAGTGCTTTTTCTAGTACACTCATCAGTGGATGCTGAAATCACAACCTGGCCATTTGGATATCCAACTAATGCTTTATGCTGCGGAGTCCCTGGAACTCACCAAACCATGCAGGAACTCACTGGAGCTCAGGTGTGTAGCACTACCTTATTTCTCTATGGCTGGGAGTAAAAACATTGTTCATGCATTTATTTCCCATTTTTTACTTCGGAAGTTTTGTTTTGTGAGACAAGGTCTCACTCTGTCATGCAGCCAGGAGTGTAGTTATGGCTCACTGCAGCCTTGACCTCCTGGGTTGAAGCCATCTCACCTCAGCCTCCCAAAGTGCTAGGAATACAAGCATGAGCCACTGCACCTGGCCTACTTTTGAGCTTTGAGTTCTTTATGTATTCTGGAGATGAGTCCTTCTATTGACAGGTGGTTTGTAAACGTTTTTCCCAATGTGTAGCTTCTTTCCCTCTTCCTAATTGAGTCTTTCAGAGAGCAAAAATGTGGTCTCCCTTGCAGATACTCCGCTGCTGTAGCAGGAAAGCAGACACAGACACTACGTAAATGAACATGTGTCCATTTGTGGATCAGTGCTGAGAGGTTAGTTCATTAAGTAATAGTTGAGCTGGGTATCAACTCTAACCTCATGTTTGCTTTCCGTTTCTCTTACTCCACTGTCTTCTGTTGCTGCCGGTGGGAAAGCAATTGTCAACATGTTTTTCCTTCTTTGCACCCTCCTCAGTAGCTTTTGGGTCTAGTTATGGATGAATTTATTGTATTGGGGATTGTGCCTCCTGACTCTAAAGGGTCCTGTCTCTGTTTTCATTCTGGAATTTTTCTTGAGACAGACTCCCATTCTGTCACCAGGCTGGAGTGCAGTGGCAAGATCTTGGCTCACTGCAACCTCCATCTCCTGGGTTCAAGCATTTCTCCTGCCTCAGCCTCCCGAGTAGCTGGGATTAAAGGTGCACACCACCACTCCTGGCTAATTTTTGTATTTTGAGTAGAGACGGGTTTTCACCATGTTGGCCAGGTTGGTCTCAAACTCTTGACCTTATGTGATCCACTCATTGTGGCCTCCCAAGTGCTGGGATTATAGGGATGGGTCACCACACCTGGCCTGGAATTTCTTTGAGGCATGTTGGATCCTCTCATTTCCTCCTCCCTTTGTCATATTTTCCAATTGATTAATTTTCTCTTTTGCCATAGAATTCGTTAAGTTTTAAATGTCTATAAATGGCAGCCACTAATTCTGGCATCTGAAGCTCTTGGAAGTCCACTCCTCTTGTTGCCACTGACTTCTATGCCCTTTTAGTGGGGCTTTGGCTGTGGCAATCATACGCAGCACTGGCTGAAGAATCTCAAGGTGTAGCTAGTGTTAGAACTGAATTAGAGGTCCACCCTGGTTGTGGGGACAAACCCCCACACATTTGCTCACGGAAGTCATCTTCTGTGTTGATGATTTTTGTGGTATGAGAGCAGATGAAAAACAGGGTCTGAGCATTTTCCCTAAATGGTGATGGACATTCAAATCCCTAGTGAGGCTGGGCACGGTGGCTCAAGCCTGTCATCCCAGCACTTTTTGGGAGGCCAAGGCAGGTGGATCAGCAGAGGTCAGGAATTCATGACCAGCCTGGCCAACACGGCAAAACACCATCTCTACAAAAATACCTGACTGTATTTTTCGGAGGCTGAAGCAGGAGTATTGCTTGAACCTGGGACGTGGAAGTTGAAATGAGGCAAAATTGTGCCACTACACTCCAGCCTGGACACTTCATAAATAAGAGATATAATTGACTCACAGTTCTAACAGGCTGTACAAGCACAGCTCCAGCATCTGCTTGGCTTCTAGTGAAGCCCCAGGAAGCTTAAAATCATGGGCACAAACAGGAGTGAGTGCAGAGAGAGAGGTGGTGCCAGGCTCTTTATAAACAAACTGCTCTCATGTGAACAAGAACTCACGCTTTACCACACAGAGGGTGCCAAGCCATCCATGAGGGATGTATCCCCTCTAAGAAATGTGAGATTTGGAGGGGACACACATCCAAGCTGTGTCAGGCTATAAATGTTTTGTTTTGACACTTAGCTCTTTAAATGACATTGTCCTCCCTGGCAAGAGAGAGAGAAGGGTTTTCCCTCCAGCTGGAAGGCAGATGTCAGACAGGGGGCAGAGTGCCAGCCAACTGGGGCAGCTTACCACACTGTGGAGGAGGGGCCAGGGACATGAAGCTTGAGGGCACACAGGTGGATGTAGGTGGCTGCCAGAGTGCAAGCAGGCTGGAGCTCCCGGGTGCCACAGGGGTCATGCGCACACAGGCCGAGGAATGGTGCAGGGTCTACCTCAAATCAGGGCCACCCAGTTACTGTCTCTAGCCTAGGCCTCTCCTCCATGCCACTCCCCAGGGTAGACTGGCGAAAGGGCTTTCTGTGCTCCAGGGGCCAGGCTCACACTCACCACCCGGAAGCAGTTTCCCAAGCTGGAGCCAGGGTCCTGGAAGAAGGCTGGGCAGGCACGGCTCTGTCCTGGGCAGGCCTGCTGAGTCGTCTTGGTGGCCCTGCAGTCTCCAACCACCTGGCAGGACAGACACAAGCCTGAGGCCTCTGGCTGGACCATGTGGCTCTCCCACATACATCAGCCTGAGCAGGAGACTCCCCTGTCCCTGGGCCTGCAAAGACCTCTGCAGAGCCAGCAGGCCACCTGCCTCCTGGGACTCTGTAGCGAGCAGCCCTGAAGAGCCTCAGCCACAGGGAGGAAGGGCAGGTACACCTGCTCACCCACCAGGCCAGGCTGAGCTGCTCCAGGCTGCGGGCCCCAGAGCCATCCAGCAACAACAGCTCATTGCCTGCTTCATTGTCGTTGGTGCCCAGAAGGCCAGCGGATATGCCTCTGGGGAGGAGGGGAGCTGAGGAGGTCCTGAGAGCCCGTGATCCTCCCCCAGGGGACCTGTATGAGAGATGAGCCTGAGGCACACGGAGGATTGGTAGAATCCTGCCACCTCCACCCCAGACTCCCAGAGCCCAGGCCTCTGGCTCCAAACCCCCATCAGAAGATAGGGAGAGAGCACAGGGACTGAGGACAGTGTGTGTGCCTCCATCCCCTCCCTATGTCATCAGCTCGAGTGGCGGGAATCCAGGCCTGCCCTTTGTGTTCCTTGGCAGAGGAACCACAGAGGCCAACTCCACCCTGGAGCCGCATATCCCAAGGATGTGGGCAGAAAGCCCTGGGCCTCGGTGTCGTCATCTCAACCACAGTGGCTGCCTACAGCCCGGGGACCTGTCACACTGGAAGCTGAGAATGGTGCATCCCGAAGAGGCTCTTGGTGGTGGGGCCAACCCCGCTGGGGCCCAGACTCACCGTGGTGCCAGAGGCCCAGAGACAGGCTGCAGAGGCCGGTGGACACGTCACAGGAGATGGAGATGCCGATGCCATCCTCACCAACCAGCTCAATCCTGGGGACGTCCCTCCTTTTCATGGCAAGGGGCAGGTGGAGGTCTGGACAGCTCTGCCCCGGCAGGGAGTTGTACAGCCTGTAGGCCTGTGGACCAGAAGGCAGTTGGGCTGGAGGCCTGACCCACAGCCAGGGGACAAGCTTGAAAGGGCCATCCCCCCGAGGTGACCTGCCACAGGCACAGGTCTCCAGGGGAAGCTCGAGCCCCTCCTCCTGACCTGCAGGCTGGGGTAGATGTGATGAGGGCCAGGTGGTTCGGCTCCACAATCGGGGCCATGAGCCCCGAGCCTGTCCGACTCGGCATCACAGAGAATGTGTTGTGAGCAAAGTCTTGGGCCAGCAGGATGCTGCCACACTGAGTGCTGAGGTGCCCCACCCGGCAGTCCAAAGTCGCCACATGCTGGGCCCCGGCCACCAGGGCATGGTCTGGGAAGAAGCAGCCCCAAAGGCAGGGTGAGTGGAGCCAGCTCCACCCACCACAGTGGGAGCCCAATGCCTAGAGCCCCGACTTAGCCTGCCCTGAGGCCAGGGGTACCCCTCCCCTGGTGCAGCAGCCAGAGGGCCAGCGATCCCCCACCTGCTTCAGGATGACATGAGCTGAAGTGCTACGGCCCAATTCAGCCCTAACACAGAATGGAGTCCTAAGACACGTTACAAAACTGCTGTGCTAAGTAACAAAGCCTGGCTCAGAGGCCACACAGTCATACTTCTGTTTACATCAGATGTCCAGAGCAGGCACAGCCATGGACACAGCAGGCATACTAGTAGCTGCGGGGTTTCATTTTGGGATGATAAAAATGTTTTAAAATAGATTGTGGGGAGGCATACAGAACTCTCAATAGACTAGAAGCCACTGAATCGTGCACTTAAAATTCACAGATTGGCCAAGCATGGTGGCACTAAGCCATCCCAGTGCTTTGCAGGGCTGAGGCAGGAAGATCACTTCAACCCACGAGGTCAAGGGTCCAGTGAGCCGAGGTCACACCACTGCACTCTAACCATGACAACAGAGAGACCTAGTCTCAAAAACACAGATTATACAAGTCATCCATTTAATCTGAAGAAAGCTACGGGGAGGGGTGGGAACATTGAGGGAGCTGTTGGCCATCCACTTAAACGGTCAAACATGACATCGGTGTCCTGCAGGCCTGCCCTCTTCAGGGTGGGGAGGAGATGGCCTGTGAAGAAGCAGGTCTGACCAGTCCAGCCAGCGCTGCCCCCGAGCTGTGCCTTGGGGGTGCTCGTGTCCATGGCAGGGAAGCACCATCCATGAGGCACAACCAGGAACCTGATGGCCAGCACCAGCATCCCGAGGGAGGCACTACCCACCCCGTGGTCAGCTATGAGAACTGAGCGGCACAGAGAAGCCCATGGTCACACAACTAGAAGACCAGGCTGTTTCCTACAAGATCAGCATGCTGCTTGGACCTTTAGACCTGACTACACCCATGCTTCTAGGGAGCCCAAGGGCCTCCATGCGAGTCCCACACAGATAAACCACTCCTTGCCAAGCCTGGGTACCATGGCTCCTTCATGCATTAAGAACTGTACATGCCCCTTACCCATGGGAGTAAGCCACGTGGTTACCTGCATTTCACAGTGGAGGAAGCCGAGTCCACAGAGGTTAGCACACTCACTTGAGCTCCAGGCAAGCTCCCCAGGAGCCCAGAGCTGGTCATGCCAGCACTGCCCTTGGCTGCACTGCTGGGCCAGGCCTTATATTCTGGAGAAAAGCAGGATGTGCAACCTCAGCCCTAGTCTCCTAGGACCTTGGGAAGTCCGATAAGCTCTGGGCCTGGCACTGTGATGCCACGAGGCTCTGCAGGCTTCCCTGTGCCCCCACAGTCCCTGCCTCTGCACCCATGGAGCCGGGGACTCCCGAGGAGGGTGGCACAGCCCAGGGCAGGACTCGCTCGCACTCCCAGGGACCCTGGAGCAGGTGGCATCTGAGCTGGTAGAACTCGGACAGCACGTCGGCCCTGGATAGCTTGCGGCGTGGCTGCAGCAGCTTCTCTACCTGGTAGCTGGTCACCCAGGCCATGTCCAGGGGCTCATTCCCCCTGAGGCAGCAGTGGTAGCGTCGCCACCACTAAGTAGTTCCTAGAGGGAATGTACAGGACAAGTCGCTATGCCTGGCTGAGCCTTGCTTCCTTTGGCTGCAGAGGAGCAGCTTACAGGTCTGCAGGAAGAGCTCTGCCATGGAGAGCATGGGGGTGTCTCAGGGAGTTGCGGTCCTTGTTCTAGGAAATCCCATGAGGTAGAGGGAGACAGAGGCCGGCATGGCAGAGGTGGTGGGGGGGGGGTGAGTCTGGGACAGAAACAAGCTGCCCTATTTTGAGGACACAGATGTCTAATGTCATGCCTGATCTGCCCCCTGGGTCTTGGGCAGCATGGGGCCTGTTTTTGTGGGGATGCCAAGGACAGGAGCTGGAAGGTATAGAAAATTTTTTGAGACGGAATCTCATTGTTTCCCAAGCTCAAGTATAGTGGTACTATCTTGACACTGCGACCTCTGCTTCCTGGGTTTAAGTGATTCTCCTGTCTCGGCCTCTGGAGTAGCTGGAACTACATGCACTCACTGCCATGCCAGGCTAATTTTTAGTAGAGTCAGGGTTTCACCATGTTGGCCAGCTGGTCTCAAACTCCTGACCTCAAGTGATCTGCCCAAAGTGCTGGGATTATAGGCATCGGCCACTCTGTCCGACCAACAGGGATAAGAAATTTCTACAGTTGAGGGGAGGACTGGAACTCGATATGTAGAGTAGGGTCAAGCCTGTGAGATCTGATCAGGGAGATCTCGGCTCACGTGGGGGTGGAGTGGGAAGAGGAACATCTCGCGCACTGTTGTTGATGGGCCGGGGAGGGACAGTTAGCCTCACTTACCTTCTAGGGAGACCAGAGGCCTTGCAGCTGGGGGCAGGAAGCAGCTTCAACCTCTTGCTGCCAGTTAAATCCATTTTTTGGCACCCCCACTCACCAGGTAGGTGAATAACCAGACAGGTGATTCTTCAAGCCAAAGCCCTGCCCTGGGAGCTCTTGCCTCCTCCAGCCTACATTCTGACCACAAGGCGGCAGGAACAGGAACTTGTATTACATGGAGCCTTGTCCCTATTCTGTAGCTGGGGAGAGTGAGGCACACACAGCCGATGCAGAGGAATGCCAGTAAGAAGCGGAGCTGGAGTCAAGATGCTGTGCAAGGCCACCAGCATGGAAGAAGGGGGCAAGCTCCCTGCCTGAAGCCCGGTTCCTGGTAGACCTCATGACTCTGAGAGAAAAGGATATTGGGGCCCTAGGCCCCTGCTGTAGACTGGGTTCCCCACTTCCTTCCACCACCGCCGTGTTGTCAACACAGGGACCAAAGGGGCCTTTGGAAGCGAAAGGGTGATCACGTCCTTCCTAGGCGAGAGCAGAAGCCAGAGTCCTCCCCTCACCCCTCAGTCTTGGGACTGCCCAGTCCCTCCCAGTTACATCAGCCCCACCACCTCACTATTCAAACAGGCCAGGCATGGTGGCTCATGTCCATAATCCCAGCACCGAGTCTCTGGAACCCAGGATTCTGAGACCAGCCTGGCTAATATAATGAAACCCCGTCTCTATACATAAAAACAGCCGGGTATGGTGGTGAATGCCTGCAATCCCAGCTACTTGGGAGGCTGAGGCTGAAGAATCACTTGAATTTGAGAGGCAGAGGTTACGGAGACTGAGATCACACCACAGCACTCCAGCCTGGGTGACCAAGCACGAGACTCCATCTCAAAAACAAACGGGCCAAGCACAGCCCTCTCCCAGGCCTCTGTGCAGTGGTGCCCCCACCTGAAGCTCTGTTCCCACACTGGCATCATGGCTCTTGCTCGAACTGTACCTTCTCAAAGCTGGTCATGGCCACACCATAGGGCCCCCAGCCCCCCCCTCACCAATGTTCCTTCTCTAGCATTTGCCACCTCATGTATGGCTCAGTGGTGGTAAATGATGAGCAGTGGGCCACACCCCACCTGCAGCCAGCTTCTGCAGAGCCAGCAAGAAGGGCTTTTGTGTGTTTAAAAGACTACAAAACAGGCTGGGAGTGGCACATGCCTGTAATCCCAACACTTTGGAAGGCAAAGGGGGTTGCATCACTGAAAGGAGTCTGAGACCAGCCTGGAGTGGCAAAACCCTGTCTCTACTAAAAACACAAAAAACCAGGTGCAGTAGTGCACACACCTGTAGTCCCAGCAATGCAGAGGGCTGAAGCAGGAGAATCGCTTGAACATGGGAGGCAGAGGTTGGAATCAGCTGAGATCACACCACTGCAACAGAGACAGACTCCAGCTCCAAAAAATGATTGCAAAACAAAAGCAAGGAAATGTGACCGAGCAGAATGGCCTGCTTAAAAGGTGACTCTGCGGTTCTCTGGAGGGAGTGGTGCACGCCCTGCTGTAGATGATTTCTTTGGCTTCATGTCTGTGAGTAAAACTGAGCTTCCTGAAGACGGGTCAGCCTCGCCCACAGCACTCCTGTGCTGAAGCTACCAAACACCTGCCCACACTAGGACCATGCTCACAAGGTCTCTATGGAGTGAGGAAGAAAAAACCCAGCTTCCTCTTCTGTGAAATGGGGAGTGAAGAAGCCTCTGTGCAGGGCAGGCAGGCAGAGCATGTAGAAGCATTCAGTATTGCACCTCATATGTGGCAGAAAGCCGGATGTGCCACTCGCAACCCTGCGTTACCTGGCTGTGAGGTCATACAGGTCCAGCAGGGGTTTGCAGAGCCTCTTCAGTGCCCGTGAGAACGTGGCCTCAGCCCAGGACAGCATCTGGTAGGCCACCTGGAGGGAGAGAGGACAGTCTCTGTCGTCCTCAACTCCAGCCATACCCCATCTTTGCTCTCACTCACCAGCTCCAGAGTGCATTCCATGGTCCCCTAGGGCTGTCCTGACAGACTAGGACCCCCGTTGCCTGGCATCCCAGGCACCCAGGCCTGCAGCCACCACATGGCCTCTGCCCACACCTGCCACACCTCCAGGAGCCACAGCATCACCTCCAGGTAGGCATCCTTCACTGTGCCCAAGGGCCTTTCAATGGGCAGCCACCACTCACCCACCATGAGGCCTCTAGGTAGCTCAGAGGCCCAGCCCAGGCTTCAAGGAGATAGGGCCTGTTCCTGGAATTAAGATGGTGGGGGGAGTGGGGGAAAAGGAATAGAGCAGCAGGCACTAGAGATTACAGGCCAGTTGTCACAGCAGACCCCAGCCACCACTGTTCATAGGTTGTCTGTCTGGGAACTTGGGTTGGGGGAGGGTTGGGTTGGGGGAGGGTTCCTACCACCCCGAAAAGTGATACGAGGTTCTCTGCACCTGTTTGTACAAACATGGTTTATACGGAACCCCTGCTTTCCTCCTAGGAGTCCGACAGTGTGCTCTGAGCCAAGCAGCACCTGCCAATGTGACAGCTCCCACTAAACACCCTCGGTGACATAGTGCTGGGACAGCCAAGTACATCGTGTGTTAAGGCACAGGGACTGGGAGCGGACACTGGGTGCTGGCCCTGGATCCCCCTGGCCTCTGCCCCGGCCCCATTCCCTGCACCGACACTCCTGCCTCCTCTCACTGTAGTCAATCACAGTGGCAAACAGCACAGTGTGCTGAGTCCTAGAGCACTCTTTGAAATTCACTGCCCTGTGGATGGCCATGGGACTCCAGCACAGCAGAGAGGATGTGGAGGTGATATTCAACAGCCAGTCAGAGGGACGCCCATGCTGGTGTGGGGCAAGATCTTAGCCCCAGATGGTGGAGAGGCCAGAAGTTCCCAGTCCTGCCAGGAGGGCAGTTGGGACAGCCACTGTGAGCATTCAGTGACCACACAGCCACAGAGAGCTCATTGTGGAACTAGAAAGAGACCCTGTGGCAGTGAGCTTCACAGAAACAAAGCTGTACACTCAAAGCAGGCGGAAGACTGAAGAAACAGAGGCAGCAGGCATAAGGGATATTAGCATGGAGACCTTGTAAAAATGAGACAGCAGTCCACAAAAAAAAAAGCTTGGGATAGGTACGGATACAAGACGGCTGATTAGGAGCAGCTCAGGATTGCAATTCCCAGCGAAAGCACAGAGGGTGAGTGGATGCCACATTTCCAGGTGGATTTTTGTCACCCAGAGAGCAGGAGATTCCCAGGCAGAGGAGCCCTACAGGTCGCCAGTGTGGCTGTTTCAGCCAGCGCAGCAGTTCTTACAAAATACACAGGTCCAGGCACCATTTTAGCTGGTGATCGGAGCTCTGGGGGGAGAGAGACCATTCATCTGATTAAAAAGCGGACTGAAACAGGGAGCCAGGCCCGGACATTCAAAAGCAAAAAAGCACCATGAATGTCAACACAGCTATTTCAGCCAGCACAGTGGGTCGCTGCACAGGAAATCACACAGGTCCCGGCACCTTTTCAACAGACGACTGGACCACCTGGGAGACAGTCAACCATTCAACTAAAAAAAGTCTCTGAGGCAGGGAGCCAGGTAATCAGACTCAGCTGGTCCCACCCCCAGAAAAGCAGCAATCTGAAATGCTCTGGATTGAGTGTTTCACAGCAAGCACAGCTGAACCCGGGATGGTCCAACTCTGTGGGGGAGGGGCATCCACCAGTGCCGAGGCAGCCTGCCATTACAGAGGTGGGCTGACATTGCCGAGGCAGTTCTAACTACACCCATATAAACAGGACTGCAGGGAAGTTCACACGGTAGCTGGGCAGAGCCCAAAGCAGCTCAGCAAAGCCTCTGCAGGCAAGCAGGGACTAGGCTGCCTCCTTGCTGGGCAGGGCAGCCCTGAAAAAAGGCAGCAGCACAATAGAAACTCATAAATAAAGCCCTAACTCCCTGGGACAGAGCACCTGGGGGAAAAAAGGGGGGAGTGGTTATGCATTCTGCTGCAGCAGACTTAAACGTGCCTGCCCAGCAACTCTGAATGAACAACGGAGCTCACAGTTCAGCACTTGAGCTCCTATAAAGGACAGACTGTCTCCTCAAGCAGCTCCCTGACCCCTGCACATCCAAAGAGTCACTTCATAAAGGAGAGCTCAGGTTGACATCAGGCGGGTATCCTTTAGGGACAAAGACAGCAGAAGAAGAAACTGGCAGCAACCCTTACTGTTCTACAGCCACTGCAGGTGATCCCCAGGCAAGCAGGGCCTAGAGTGGACCTCAGCAGTCCTACAGCAGAGGGGCCTGATGACTGGTAGAAAACCAAGAAACAGAAATAACTTCATCGTCAACCAACTGGATGTCCACTCAGAGACCCAATCTGAAAGTCAACAACTGCAAAGACAACAGGTGGATAAATCCACAAAGATGGGAATAAACCAGCGCAAAAAAGACGAAAACACCCGAAACCAGAATGCCTCTCCTCCTACAAGGGATCACAACTCCTCACCAGCAAGGGAATGAGGCTGGATGGCGAATGAGTGTGATGAATTGACAGAATCAGGCTTCAGAAGGTGGGTAGAAAGAAATTTCTGTGAGCTAAAAGAACATGTTCTAACCCAATGCAAAGAAACTAAGAACGTTGAAAAAAGATTTGATGAATTGCTAACGAGAATAAACAACTTAGAGAGGAATATAAGTGAATTAATGAAGCTGAAAAACATGAGAACTTCGCGAAGCATACACATACACAGTTTTCAACAGCCAAATTGACCCAGCAGAAGAAAGGATATCAGAGGTCAAAGATCAACTCAATGAAATAAAATCAGAAGGAAAGATTAGAGAATAAAGGATAAAAAGGAATGAACAAAGTCTCCAAGAAATATAGGACTATGTGAAAAGACCTAAGCTACATTTGATAGGTGTACTTGAACATGACAAAGAGAATGAATCCAAGCTGGAAAATACTTTTCAGGATACTATCCAGGAAAACTTCCCCAACCTAGCAAGGCAGGACAATATTCAAGCCCAGGAAATACAGAGAACACCACAAAGATATTCCTCAAGAAGAGCAACCCCAAGGCATATAATCATCAGATTCTCCAGGGTTGAAATGAAGCAGAAAATGCTAAGGGCAGCCAGAGAGAAAGGTCGGGTAACCCACAAAGGGAAGCCCATCAGACTCACAGCAGATCTCTCAGAAGAAACCCTGCAAGCCAGAAGAGAGTGGGGGCCAATATTCAACATCCTTAAAGAAAAGAACTTTCAACCCAGAATTTCATATCCAGCCAAACTAAGCTTCATAGGTAAAAGAGAAATAAAATCTTTATGAACAAGCAAGTACTCAGAGACTTAATCACCACCAGGCCTGCTTTACAAGAGCTCCTGAGAGACGCAGTAAACCTAGAAAGGAATGAGTACCAGCCACTCCAAAAGCATACCAAATGGTAAAGAGCATTGACACAATAAAGAAACTGCATCAACTAATGGGCAAAACAGCCAGCTAGCATTAAAATGGCAGGACCAAATTCACACATAATATTAACCCTAAATGAAAATGGACTAAATGCCCCAATCAAAAGACACAGACTGGCAAATTGGATAAAAAGCCAAAACCCATCGGTGTGCTGTATCCAGGAAACACATCTCACATGCAAGGATACACAAAGACTCAAAACAAAGGGATGGAGGAAGATTTACCAAGCAAATGGAGAGCAAAAAGAAGCAGGAGTTGCAATTCTCATCTCAGATAAAATAGACTTTAAACCAACAAAGACCAAAAGAGACAAAGAAGGACATTACATAAGGATAAAAGGATCAATGCAAGAAGAAGAGCTAATGATCCTAAATATATACGGACCCAATACAGGAGTACCCAGATACACACAGCAAGTTCTTGATGACGTAAAAAGAGTCTTAGACTCCCACACAATAATAGTGGGAGACTTTAACACTTCACTGTCAATATTAGACAAATCAATGAGATAGAAAATTAACAAGGATATCCAGGACTTGAACTCAGACCTGAACCAAGCAAACCTAATAGACATTTACAGAACTCTCCACCCGAAATCCACAAAATATACATTCTTCTCAGCACCACATCGCACCTACTCTAAAATTCACCACATAACTGGAAATAAATCACTCCTCAGCAAATGCAAAAGAGTGGAAATCATAACAGTCTCTCAGACCACAGTGCAATCAAGTTAGAACTAAGAATTCAGAAACTAACTCAGAACCACACAGCTTCATGGAAACTGAACAACTGGCTCCTGAATGTTGACTGGATAAACGACGAAATAAAGGTAGAAATAAAGATGTTCTTCGAAACCAATGAGAACGAAGACACAATGTATCAGAATCTCTGAGACACAGTTAAAACAGTGTCTAGAGGAAAATATATAGCAATAAATGCCCACATGAGAAGAAAGGAAAGATCTAAAATCAACACCTGTCATCAAAATCGAAAGAGCTAGAGGAGCAAGATCAAAAAAACTCAAAACCTAGCAGAGGACAAGAAATAACTAAGATCAGAGCAGAACTGAAGGAGTTAGAGACACAAAAAACCCTTCAAAAAAATCAATAAATCCAGGAGCTGGTTTTTTGAAAAGATAAACAAAATAGACCACTAGCCAGACTAAAAAAGAAAAGAAAATAATCAAATAGATGCAATAAAAAATGATAAAGAGGAAATCACCACAGATTCCACAGAAATGCAAACCATCATCAGATTATTACAAACATCTCCATGAACATAAACTAGTAAACCTGGAATAAATGGATAAATTCCTGGACACTTGCATCCTCCCAAGACTAAACCAGGAAGAAGCTGAAACACTGAATGGACCAATAACAAGGTCTGAAGTTGAGGCAGCAATTAAGAGCCTACCACCCAAAAAAAGCCCAGGTCCAGATGGATTCGCAGCCGAATTCTACCAGACATACAAAGAAGAGCTGGTACCATTCCTTATGAAACTATTCCAAACAATCCAAAAAGAGGGAATCCTTTCCAGATCATTTTATGAGACCAACATCACCCTGATACCAAAACCTGGCAGAGACTCAGCAGGAAAAGAAAACTTCAGGCCAATATCCATGATGAACATAGATGCAAAAATCTTCAATAAAATACTGGCAAACTGATTGCAACAGCAAATCAGAAAGCTTATCCACCATGATCAAGTAGGCTTCACCCCGGGGTTGCAAGGCTGGTTCAACATACGCAAGTCTATAAACGTAATTCACCACATAAACAGAACCAAAGACAAAAACCACATGATTATCTCAACTGATGCAGAGAAGGCCTTTGACAATATTCAACAGCCCTTCATGCTAAAAAATCTCAATAAGCTAGGTATTGATGGAATGTATCTCAAAATAATAAAAGCTATTTATGACAAACCAACAGCCAATATCATACTGAATGGGCAAAAACTGGAAGCATTCCCTTTGAAATCTGTCACTAGACAAAGATGCCCTCTCTCACCACTCCTATTCAATATAGTATTGGAAGTTCTGGCCAGAGCAATCAGGAAAGGAAAAGAAATAAAGCGTATTCAAATAGGAAAGGAGGAAGTCAAATTGTCTCTATTTGCAGATGACATGATTGTATATCTAGAAGAACCCATCGTCTCAGCCCCAAATCTCTTGAAACTGATAAGCAACTTCAGCAAAGTCTCGGGATACAAAATCAATGTGCAAAAATCACAAGCATTCCTATACACCAATAACAGACTTAAAGAGAGCCACATCAAGAACAAACTGCCATTCGCAGTTGCTACAAAGAGAAGAAAATACCTGGGAATAAAACTAACAAAGGATGTAAACGACCTCTTCAGGGAGAACTACAAACCACTGCTGAACGAAATAAGAGAGGACACAAACAGATGGAGAAATAGTTCATGCTCAGGGTTAGGAAGAATCTATATCGTGAAAATGGCCATACTGCCCAAAGTAATTTACAGATTCAACGCTATCCCCATCAAGCTACCAAAGACCATCTTCACAGAACTGGAAAAAAACCCCTTAAACTTCATATGGAAACAAAAGAGAGTCCGCATAGCCAAGTCAATTCTAAGCAAAAAATACAAAGCAGGAGGCATCACACTACCAGACTTCAAACTATACTACAAGGCTACAGTAATCAAAACATGGTACTGGTACCAGCATGGTACTGGTACCAAAAGAGAGATACAGACCAATGGAACAGAACATAGGCCTCGGAGGCAAAAACCACACATCTACAACCATCCGATCTTTGACAAACCTGACAAAAACAAGCAATGGGGAAAGGAGTCCCAGTTTAATAAATGATGTTGGGAAAACTGGCTAGCCATGTGCAGAAAGCAAAAACTGGACACCTTCCTGACATCTTACACTAAAATTAACTCTAGGTGGATTAAAGACTTAAACATAAGACCTAATACCATAAAAACTCTAGAAGAAAACCTGGGCAAAACCATTCAGGACATAGGCATAGGCAAGGACTTCACGACCAAACCACCAAAAGCATTGGCAACAAAAGCCAAAATAGACATATGGGACCTAATCAAACTCCACAGCTTCTGCACAGCAAAAGAAACCATCATTAGAGTGAATCGGCAACCAACAGAATGGGAAAAGTTTTTGCAATCTACCCATCTGACAAAGGGCTGATATCCAGAATCTACAAAGAACTAAAACAGATTTACAAGAAAAAAACAAGCCCATACAAAAGTGGGCAAAGGACATGAACAGACCCTTTAGAAAAGAAGATATACATGAAGCCAACAAACATGAAAAAATGCTCATCATCACTGGTCATTAGAGAAATGCAAATCAAAACTACATTGAGATACCACCTCACGCCAGTTAGAATACTGATCATTAAAATATCTGGAGACAAAAGATGCTGGAAAGGATGTGGAGAAATAGGAACACTTTTACACTGTTGGTGGGAGAGTAAATTTGTTCAACCATTGTGGAAGACAATGTGGCAATTCCTCAAGGACCTGGAAATAGAAATTCCATTTGACCCAGCAATCCTATTACTGGGTATATATCCAAAGGATTATAAATCGTTCTACTATAAGGATACACACACACACGAATATTCATTACAGGACTGTTTACAATAGCAAAGACCTGGAGCCAACCCAAATGCCCATTGATGATACACTGGACAGGGAAAATGTGGCACATATACACCATGGAATGCTATGCAGCCATAAGAAACAATGAGTTTGTGTCCTTTGTAGGGACATGGATGAACCTGGAAACCGTCATTCTCAGCAAACTGACACAAGAACAGAAAATCAAACACTGCATGTTCTCACTCATAGGTGGGTATTGAACAATAAGAACACATGGACACAGGGAGGGGAGCATCACACACTGGGGTCTGTAGGGGGAAACAAGGGAGGGACAGTGGGGTTTGGGGACTTGGGGGAGAGATAGCATGGGGAGAAATGCCAGATGTAGGTGATCAGGAGGAAGCCAGCACATCACACTACCATGTGTGTACCTATGCAACAATCTTGCATGTTCTTCACATGTACCCCAAAACCTAAAATGCAATTAAAAAATAAAAATTAAATAAATAGAAAAAAGGTTGGGTCAGGCGCGGTGGCTCACACTTATAATCCCAGCACTTTGGAAGGCTGAGGCCAGTGGATCAGAAGGTCAAGAGATCAAGACCGTCCTGGCCAAAATGGTGAAACCCCATCTCTACTAAAAATACAAAAATGAGCCAGACATTGTGGTGCATGCCTGTAGTCCCAGCTACTTGGGAGGCTGAGGCAGGAGAATTCCTTGAATACAGGAGGTAGAGGTTGCAGTGAGCCGAGATCGTGCCACTGCACTCCAGCCTGGTGACAGAGCGAGATTCCATCTCAAACCAAAAAAAAAAAAAAACAAAAAACAACAACAACAAAAAAACACCATTTGCAGGACTGGATGTGAAAAGGAAAAAAAAAATGTACAAGGTTAAATGCGTGCTGTAGAAGAACCACCACCTGTTCAGCTGCTGAGCACACCAACATTCCTAACTCAGCAAAAGAACCCCCGCTCCGGGAAAAACTAAAAGCGAACTGCTGTTTCCAAAATGCATTTTTACGGTTGGAAATCTGTTTCCCAAGCCCTCCTTCCAGTCCTTGGCACTGTGACAAGCATTTCTCACCCCTGGGGACGTGGGGCTGGAGATGCAAAAGGGAAAGTCACCAAGGCTGAGCTTCAGCTGCCTGCATCCTTGTAGCCAGGGCCAGAGGGCCATGAGGGGTTCCCTAGCTCCTGCCGTCCACGCTGGATTCACAGGACATGGCTTTGCTGCAGTGGCCGGGCTTACCTCCATGAAGTGATTGCTCAGGGTGGGCCCTGCGTCATTCTTGAAGGTCTGGCTGACAAGGAGATGCCTCCTGTTGCTGCTCTCATCCCACTGCTTCCCATAGCTCGCCTCCAGTTCAAGCGATTCTCCTGCCTCAGCCTCTGGAGAAGCTGGGATTACAGGCACCCGCCACTACGCCTGGCTGTTTTTTGTATTTTTAGTAGAGATAGGGTTTCACCATGTTGGCCAGGCTGGTCTTGAACACCTGACCTTGTGATCCACCCACCTCAGCCTCCCCAAAGTGCTGGGATTACAGATCAGAGCCAGAAAACCCAACCTATTTTATTGCTTATAGTAGTCACTGGTATTAGAGGACATTGCATTGTGTTCAAGCCCATGGCTGACCAAAAACTCAATGGCCATCCCTCTGAGCCTGCTTATAAAGAAGGCTAGTGGGGGTCGAGTTGTCTTTTCTTTTTTCTTTTAAGATGGAGTCTGGCTCCATTCCCCAGGCTGAAGTGCAGTGGTGTGATCTAAGCTCACTGCTACCTCCACCTTCAGGGTTCAAGCGATTCTCCTGCCTCTGTCTCCCAAGTAGCTGGGATTACAGGCACATTAAACCATGCTCGGTTCATTTTTGTATTTTCAGTAGAGAGCAAGGTTTCATCATGTTATCCAGGCTGATCTTGAACACCTGACCTCAAGTGATCTGCCCACCTCAGCCTCCCAAAATGCTGAGATTACAGGCATGCACCCCCATGCCTGGCAGAAGGATCAGGTTTTCTCATTTTATTTTTACTTTTTATATTTTAGACAGAATCTCACTCTGTCACCTAGGATGGAGTACAATGGTGTGGTCTCGGCTCATTGCAACCTCCACCTCCCAGAATTCTCCGGCCTCAGCCTCTCCAGTAGCTGGGACAACAGTTATGTGCCAGCACACATGGCTAATTTTTGTATTTTTAGTAGAGATGGAGTTTCACTGTGTTGGCCATGATGGCCTCGAACTCCTGACCTCCAGTGATCCTCCCACTTCAGCCTCCTAAAGTGCTGGGATTACAGGCATGAGCCATGGTGCCTAGCCATGGATTTTCTTGAACCAAAGTGTATTCCTTATGAAGTTTAACAGAATTATGCCCCAGCCCTGTACTTTCCTTGATTCATCCTCCTTAGAACAG